>WAAE01010316.1:22776-105259 GCA_013400495.1 Nicator chloris
GACTTTTTCCCGTAACTCCATTGTTCCTTTAACCGCAGCTGTTTGTGACTGAGCAAGGTTTCCAGGCTCCCCACTGGAATTTGCCTTCCTGTAAAAGAGCCTGAACAAAACTATGAGCTTTAGGAAATATTAGTTATATGCAATAAAGGAGACTTGGCATGAATTAATACTCATAACATCAGTAACCATTTGTCATTTGCTTCCAACATCCATGTTTTCAGACAGTCGTAGAATGTTAGATTAAAGGGCAGGTGCTCAGCACTCCTGGACACAGATGAAAACTGAAGTCATCCCAAAAGACATTTGTTTTTGTTAATGCCATGGATATCAGTTCCAGATGTTTGAAATACACTAATTCCTCAGTAAGGATTCACAATGAGCCAGACCCTGCCTGGTTCCTTTGCTCAAGCCTAGCCATACTCTTCTCCTGTATTATTTAGAAAATCCTTGATTCACACTACCCACATTTGATCAAATCATAAAGGTATTATTCATATCTTTTTTCTTTATTATTGGCAGTGAGGCAGAAAAGAACTAGCTGTCAGCCTTAAGAAAACACAATATTTCTGTAATTTCACCAAGCTTCCAGTGTAAACATGCAGATAGGGAGGAAAAAAAAGTAATTTGGAGAAAACCTGAGGACTGAAAGAGTAGAGCACTGAGCAGCACAGCTTCCCTGAAGCTCTTACTTTCCAGGGTTAGCTGCCAAATCTGGTAAAAGTGATCAGGAAATTCATCCAGCCCAGCTGCCAGGTTGCTGACTTTTCTAATAAGCTTTGATGGGTTTGGAAATTGCTCTCCCGTGTAGAAAGCCTAGCTGTGTTTGTACATCAGGTAATCCATAATGGAAAAGAAAAAAGACAATACTTCCTCAGCTTCCATCATCAAATGAAAAGTTTAAACCTAAGGCTCCTCCTAGAAATGCAGATAGCACTGACAGACAGTGTGCTGGGGCTGGAAGTAGGCAGAAATGCTTGGACACACATCATCTTTAAAGAAATTCTACTGGTTTTAAAGATAAGCAAATTTGTTACCTAATAGTAAAGCTGTTGACTTGTGGCTGGAAATAGAAATTACTACTTTAATGTAGATATAATGATTCAGCACAAGGAAGAGAATGAGATTAATGTTGAATAGAAGATGCTCACAGAAAGGTGCAGTTTGCCAGGTAAGTCCCTGCTTTGATTTGTGTCCATAGAAAGGAAATACATAGGTGAAATACACAGGCAAATAAAATGTACAAGTTAAGCTCTTTGCACAGAAGAAATGAGTGTAAATGTGTCACTCAGCCTTTTATCCTCAGCACTGCTGCTCACACTCTCCATCACCACATGACAGAGCACCTCTGGTTTTGGGTTTTTTAAACCATGTAACTCAATCTCTATACACCTTTCAGCAGATATAAGTTACACTGGAGAGAGAACAGCTAAGATGTTCTGGGAAAATATTCAGGGTGTGGAAGTCTCCCAAAACACACAGGAAAACACAAGGGAACACAATGACTTTCTACACTCACAAGTGAGGATAGATAGCGTTCTTTACCAGTGCTAGGGATGAGTTGGGAAGATGCTTTTCTGAAAGCTTATTACCCTTTCTCTCTGGGCTGAAGAGGTCTCAGAGCACCTCTCCCAGAAACACACGCTGCTCAATATTCCCTGCAAATCATCCCAACTTGAACTGACTCACCTGGGCCTCAGCTACCCCACACCAGAGGCAAAACCTGTCCCTTACAGCCTGCTTCTGTAAGGTCCACTTTAAAACCCATCCAAGGAGATAGTATGACTAGCTCTCTTCTGTCCTGGTTTAGGGAAAAATTCGGGAAAGAACCTTCCCAAATTGGATCCTCAGGAAGCAAGCCCAAAACTGCCCCCCGTTGGTTCGGGAATAATCTTCCTCTGAGAAAAGTGGAAAAAACTATTTATTTAACAAACAAAAACCCACAAGCATTAACAATTGAATAATATGAAACAATAAAACCTCTCGCTGATCCAAAAGGGATTCTCAGAATGAAAGTGTCCTTGCTGTGGGTATAACTCAGCTCTCTCTCAGCCTCTCTCTCTCATGGGGGGCCAGGCCCCGGTGGGCCACAGGTGCCTCTCTGGTCTTCTCACTCCAGGGCAGATTTCAGTCCCAATGAAAAGGCAAAGACTCTGTCCAGGAACTTCTCTGCTTTAATTTACCAAAAACCAATTAAAAAGGAAAAAGGAAAAGGAAAAACTCCGTCTGTCTGTCCAAAGACAGCACCATCCGAGCAGGGAAAAAAGGAATCTGGAGGAGTCAGAGCAGTTTCTCCAAACAAACTGCGTGCTCCTTCCCTCTTCGCTCTGGCCTTAAAAGTATAGGACATAATATCTACACAAACAGGGCAGACAATTTGGGGATACAAGCATCATAAAGTCACCCTAGGACACTTCTTCACTCTTTCCAATTTTGAAGAGAAGAAACTCCCAACAACAACACAAACCGCGCCAATTATTGTGATAGCAGCAAAGCATCATTTTCAGAAAACAGTTTGTGAAAACATCCAAAATCACAGGGAGTTGAAATTCTAAAGTTCTCAACATTGTGGGATGTATTTTGCTTTCAGAACCCAATCCTTTATCTCTTTATAAAGTGACAAGTAGCTGTGAGCCTTACTGCTGTTCCCTGGTAAATACCACAAACTAACTGACGGATGATGTAGGGTTTCTCCGAGAAATGTGCAAAGGCAGTAAGCACCATCTGCTGGCTCCAGCATGAAAGAGAAACCCAGGAGTTTTTCACCCCGTTGCACGTCTCTTCAGCTCTTCTGCCTTTAGTTTTAGGGCAAACTCAAACTGATCCAACAACATCAAAAAACCCAACCAGAATGGGTACACCTGAGCAGAGCAAGACTACTCAGGGAGCATCAGTAATGCTGCAGACAGATCAAGCTAAGATAGGACAAAGAGAAGAAAGTTAAATTAAGTGAAAATTCAAAATAACTTTGTCAGCATTCAAACTGAGCATACTAAAGGCCTTAACTTTTCACCTGGCTTTGCACTGTATTTTAAACACAAACGCTTACTGCAGAAAATGTGAGCCAAATATTGACACAGCCTTAAGAAAAGAAACAGCCAGGAAATGTTTTGCAAGAAAATCATGTATGCAGACTTGTTTTGCCCCCTCAGTCCCTGATCTCAAATAAGGATGTGGCGATTTGACACAAATAGATTGTGGCAGCATTTTGCAGATGGTTAATTTGCATTGCAGTTGTTTGCTACCAAAGGACCAACGATTCAGCCAGTGAGAGCTGAAGTTTTGCCACTGGCTTGGCAAAACTTCTCAGCAGTTTGCAAAAATTGAACCCAGAGTACCAATAAAAGTAAAAATACATGAGGACTGCCAGTTTTCAAATAACCGACAGAGCCAGCCTCAGCCTTTTGCATTCAGAGCAAGACAGAAGATGCCACATTCCTGGTTAATTCACAGGAAGGCCCACTCCTGCAGCTCTGGGGCCCAAGAGCATGGCACATGCCTGGCAGTGGGCATGTGGGGTCCCTGGCTGTCTCTTGGCTTGACCTGAGAGACAGTGGGGCCCCTCTGGTGAGAGGTGCCTTGTGCCCCCACCGTGGGGGTTGCACGTGCCAGCCGGGCCAGCACACAGCAGCCTGGGAGAGATGAAGGGCACCTGTGTGTAGCAGAGGGGTATTCCCCACTCCATCCCTCCCCAGGGAGTGCTGGGGGTTGTGCTGGGAAGCACTGGTGGAGGAAGGCTTGTTCAGGGGCACCAGACCCGGCTTTCTCCCACCTTGCTCAGCCTGAGCGCTGCACACCCGGCTTGTTCTGCCAGGCAGGGATAACAGGAGCAAGACACCTGTTTTGTTGGCTCTAATCAAGGGATAATTCCTCCTCAGAAGATGCTTCAATTAGCATTTGGAGCTGTCTCCTCAGATCACATCTGCAATATGAAAATTTTGAGTTTTAGTTGTTTTAACCCTACTCTAGCTTTTGACTAGAAGATGAAGCATGGTGAGTAATCCCATCCTGACTAGGTTTGTCCTGACACATAGCCGTGGAAAATGGTGGCTGTGCCTGTCCCATGCTTTCACAGCAGGAAAATTTAGGAGATGGCTTAGCTCTCTGCATTGCTGTGGTCAAGTCAGTGATCTCTGCAACATCGCTGCTCTCTGGTTTGATTAAAATGAATCTCTCAGAATTCCTTGTATCTACAACCTCTGACTTGTTGAGGACAATATGAATGACAGGTGTTTGAGGTTTCTCTTCAGCACAACACCCTCAAGCCTCTTCCTTTAGTCTTTAATCTGCAAATTAGAGAGGTTAATGCTGAATGCTGAATATGTTCATGGCACCAAAGTCCACCGAGAATGCCTTACGGAGATCCTGAGCCATTATTTCAGTGTTAATCCCAGCACTCAGGACATCTAATGCATCATTAAATACAGCTTAACCATACCAGTGTCTTTAAGCACTATTTGTCAGCAAAATCCAACTTCATTAGAGTCTCTGCTAAAGCATCCTCATTACTGCCTGACTGTAGCTCCACCATAAGGTGTTCATGCACTGCGAGGTTTATTGCTTTATCATCCCACTGACCCCAGTCTTTTGTTTGGCAAAGGTCCTACCCTCACACTTGTTTACAAACAAATAACACTAAGCTTCCCAGGAGCTTAATTGCTTCTCTTTGCAATTACTACATCTTAATAGGGGCAGTTATTTGTAGGTACTTATTATGTCTCCTCACAGTACCTGGCAATAAACTGTGAAGCACCATGTGCAAAATTAGCTGGAACATGGCTTGTTAATTATAAAAGGTGTCATAAAGTACATGTTTCATTTAACAAAATGATTAGTTATAAATATTTTACTGCAGCAGAGGGCTGTTTGGTATACTACACAGTAGTTAAGAGGGACGTTTCCTTGCATTGGGTCCAACCCTGCTTTTTGTCATTTGAAAGAAAACCCATTTACCCAGTGCCCTCCTCAGGCAAACAGCCCCCAACTCCTGCAGCAGAAGGCAAAATGCCTTTCTTTGGGAGAGGTAACACATTTTCCTCCATCCCCAGGGTAAAGCATGGAATGGCTGGGCATGAGGAATCTGGTATTGTCAATCAGTGTTACCTCCCACTTGTACTCAACATGTCTTAGTGCCGAATATTTGGGAGGCAGGCCCTCAAAAGGCGTTAGCTGCATTTCACATTCACTCACATCAAGGGCAGGATGCATCCTTACACTACCATTTATGTCTGACTTCAAGGTCAATAAACACCCAAGCACATAATGTGGGTAGAGTGATTAAATTAAGATTATAATGAAGAGAGACAAAGTGACCTATTTAACGATACAGCTTCGTACATCCAACAGCATATTGTGAAGGAACATCACATAAGACTTGAGCTGATATCAAGGCCAGGGGGATCCAACAGTGCAAGCAGAAGCCACTTGCTCTCTTCCCAGAAGGAGTTTGTTTTCACTGTGAAACAGTGAGATTCACCACCCACTTGGGCTTCTCTTTGACAGTCCCCTAAAAAAGCACATGAGGAGTTGCCACCCCCACACTCCATGAGCAGACAAGGTGCTGCTGCCACATCAGGTCTCTGTGTGTGGCTGTCCCCTCATGCAGCCGAGGGGACACACCAGACACCTCCCAGAGAGGGAAGGCAAACAGCGTGTGACCCTCACCAGGCCGAGTGCAGCATAGCAGCATCCTATTAAATACAGTGGAGAGTGAAGGGCCATCAAATCCACCCGGGACCAGCGTCCAGCTCATCACTTATGGCACGGACAAATCAGTTATTCCACAAGCCCCTTTTCTGGCAGTGGGGCTGGCCCTTGCCTCAGCTCTTCACGACACATGGCTGCATTTGGGAGTGTCATGCTAAGGCTCCTGTGGTTGTTAGAAGAGTGTCCAGCAAGCGATTACTGCTGCACAGGGAAAGAAGTAGGGACGGTGATGTGGATGCTGCCTTTGGGCCAGTTTGGGCAGGATCAGGAAATTAGGATAATTTTCCAAATATATTACTCAATTTATACAAAACCCAAGCAAACTCTCATCTAAAATAGAATGAAAAATTACGTATTACAGGAGAATTTTAATGTGAAATTTGAATGTCGTAACATTTCTTCTCTTCAATATACTGCAAACCTTTACTAAAATCCTATCTATGAACTTCTGAGGCTGCAGTTCTTATTCCTGTTTTTGCTTGAAAGACTTGTCCTCCAAGTGAGAAAAAAAAAATTACAAGACCCCAAAGCTGTCCCATGTGCACACACACAGACACACTGAATTCTTCCTATTGCAACGCAGACTTTTCCACGAAAAGCTTTTCAACTTGCCTATGACTCTGAAAAGTGTGTATGGTACAACTTTGAGACAGATGTTGTGCGAAGAGTAATTGAATCAGAATGCTTTATTTTCACAGCAGATTTTTACTCAGCTGGAAATAGGATAATTTCACAGTCTTTGTCTTCATGTTGATTTCTGGACAAGTATCAGAATTTTAGGATTTTTTTTTTTCCAAATATGGATCAGATTAGGGTTCATTTTACATTAAAATGTCATATCTGTCATGACAAAGCAAATATGTATGTAGCCCAATTTTTTAAAATACTGTTTGCAGAGTTATCCTATTATTTTTATTAAGACAAACACCTCACCCTCCCACATTTCATAACCATAAACAAGTAACCACTCTGGAAATGGAGAGAAAAATGTATCTTTAAAATGTATCTTTTCCATATTTTAAATTGCTAATATTCTGGGTTTCAGAGCAGTCTGGGCATTTCAGTGTCTACAACATTATACAGCCCTTGAAGGATCTCCTGTCCTCAGGATTAGGTCCACAGAACAGAGCTATGCTTTAGCAAAAAGCAATCCTGCTTTTCAGGCTTTTAAACATTGTAGTTCGTGGGCAGTGCTACATGGACTCATGCACTTCTTCATTATCCACTTGAACTTCTCCACAGGCATTGACCTACATCCTTTTTTTTCCAAGTCCTGGGAGCGGAAGACACATTTCTGAGAAAGGTTATTTTGGGTTTGCTTAAGGATCGTTCATAACTGAGCCTGTTAATGTGAGCTTGCACTTCTGAACAATTCTCTCTAGAAATACATTAATTTTATTATATCCATCATGGCTTCATTATTCCAGTAGTTGATAAATTCCAGCTTTGTATCATCTTAGGATCTTGGGAAGGATCCTCTCACCTGATTCCAGCAGATCATGGCAACTGAGCTTAATTCCCTTCTTCTTTTAGCCTGGCTATATTATTAGGTAAAATGAAAACATGTTTGGCTACTTTTTAGACATCTGGATACAGTGGTATAATTATTGTTTAATAATGAAAGCTAGGAAAGAAGCCCAGGTCTTTTTCTGCAGTACAAAAAAAAAAGAAAAAAAAGAAAAAGAAAAAAAAAAGTAGTTTCAGGCTCCTTAGAAATGCATTATTGAGAAAAGCAGTTTGCAGCTTGTGAAAAGTCTATGTAAGTATCCTAAAACGCTTTAAAGGTGTCATGGATCAGGTTGAGTTATAGATCTTGTGTACACAAGAGTGGGACAATTTTTTGTGGAAGAGCCCCTCCTGGGACTTGTGAAGTGAAGAACAGCTTTTGAGCACTGGTTGGCAGGTTAGACATGTCCCCAAGCACCTGGAAGTGCAGAACAGTGCTCCCACTGCAGCCCCCACACTCCTTTGAAACGTGCAAATGTCCTTGCCAGGATACTCTAACCTGAAAGTGGCCAACTTGTTCACACTTTTCCACTCTTCTGCCACCTCTGAAACTCGCTTTCTGATTTGGGTTGATTTTCTTCCTTCTTGCATATCTTGTCTGGCTTCTGACTCTTCCTCCTCCCTGGCTCCTTGGGCTTGCTCCTTTTCCATATCTCTCTGTTCCACTCTTTCCCCTTTCAGGTCCTCATTTCCACTTTTTTCTCCTTCCTGAGGCTCAGCCTGCTGCAGAGTCCAGTCCAAAGAGCAATTTCCATGGAAGAAGTGGAGAAACTGGGGGAGCACTGCACCCTCTTCCCCCAGTCCTGCCCGCTGCCCAGGCTGTGTCACCTCCTCAGGCAGCCCTTGTCTCCTCCTGTCTTTGCTGTCCCTCCCGGCCATCAGGGCAGACTGAGCCACCACTCCATGCGCCAGTTCTGAGAGATGTGATCCTGTCAGGTCATCCAGAAACCAGGGCTGTCTACTTAGTATTTAAAAGGTCACAGCACTATCCCCAGGACTCCACAGCAAGCAATTTGCCAAACTAAAGCCTCGCTCCTTTAATTTTTGCCAAAATTCCCACGCTGGATCAGCATCCCGAGCTGGGGCATAGCTGGGAGCACAGGCAGAGGTTTCAATCACCCCTGCTCCCCCCCACCCAGAGCCATGTGGGAATCTCCCAGCACAGCTCCATCTTTTCATCTCTTGAGCAGTATCAGGAAAAGGGATGTATTTAGCTACCTAATTACAAACAGTTTGGAGGGTGAGCAAAGGAATAGCACTGCCTCTTTTGCAGTATTGCAGCCTGCTTTGTGTAGGATGCCCAACCTACACCTGCCTTTCTAGGCAAGTGCCAGGCTTCCTCCTCCAACAGAAAGGAACTTTCCCTTTTGACAGCTGTTGTCTCCTTCCCTCCTTGGCCCACTCCGGGCATTTGTTCTCATGCTCTAATAGAGATAATAATTTTGCTGGCAAACCCATACCTGAAATACAGAATTCAGCCTCTGAAATTCTTCAAGAGTCATTTTTTGTCCAAAGTTGCAAAGTAAGAGAGGAAGGCAAGTGTTAAAGACAAACATCACCCGTGGTGCTGCCAGTCACGCTCACAGTGGCACTGTGCAGTACATTGCCCCAGTGCCTGGAGTTAGTGCTTCTAGAAGGGGCAGCTCTGGGTTAATCAGCAGACACTTCTTTCCCTCTCAGATTATTTTCTTAAATAAATTTACTATATTTATGCAAGCAAGATCCCATTTATACATACTCCCAAAATAAGACAATGAGGATACAACACTTTGAAGGAAGCATCCTATATTTAATCCACTGCTGTCTCCCTATTTCGAGCTGAGTGTCTCCTGATAGCTGCTGGGAGCTCACTGCACTCACAGAATCACAGAATGGGTCAGGCTGGAAGGGACCACAGTGGGGCACCTGGTTCAGATTCCCTGCTCAAGCAGGGCCATCCTGGAGCACATGGCACAGGATTGCATCCAGATGGTTCTTGAATAGCTCCAGTGAGGGAGAATCCACAACCCCTCTGGGCATTCTGTTCCAGTGCTCAGTCACTCTTTAATATGTGTATAGCTGCTACTAAAACCAAATATGATTATGGAGAAGCTAAATATTTTCTCTATCTTTGCAGTCACCCAAGGAAAGTGCTTTTCTCTATTTTCCCCTCCCTTTCGGATCTGGGAGACAAGGCGTTTGCTGCAAGTGTTCCATGCACTGTTATTCATTCAGGAGAATGACAAACAAAAATTTCACATTTTCACAGAGCTGCTTTCATCAATAATTTACTGCAAAAATAAGCTCCTTGAGCAGGAGTAATTAACAAGATCCTGAGAACGTAAGTGATGGGGCAGAGCTGCACTTTGCTTCATTATCAGTACACACACTGCAGGTGGCATCAGCAGGATCCATCCCTGAAAAACGTTTGTATGTTGTACAAACAGCCTAGAGCCAGGACCCACCTGCTGGACCAGGAACCAGGTAGATCCTGCAGGAGAAGCAGCAGGATGAAAGCAGCAGAACGGCTGGCCAGAGTAGACATTTTTGCACTCTGCACAGGAAACCTTTGGGAAGGGATTTGAGGAGAGCAGGAAGAGGGGCAACACTGAAAGTGATGGAAATTTGCTCAGCTCTCTTCCCCTTCCAAAGGCACTCCCAGCAGGATTGTACAGGCAAGTGACTGCAAAGCCCAGCCCTGACAGCTCCAGCTGCTGCTCCTGTTAGTGGTATCTCTACCTCCTCTGCAGCAGAAGGTCCCAGCCAGACTTCAGCTTTGTTTTGAACCCAGGTTATATCCATCCCAGCCTTGGCTCCTTCTCTTGCTGATGCCCTGAGGTAGAGTTGCTGCCTGGCCCCTTTACCTCTCTTTCTTGCACACCCTGATGCATCAAAGCCAGCTGTTGACAAGTTGTTGACACCAGCAGCAGCAATGCCTGTTCATTAAGCCATCGCAATAGGAGCGTGCAATACTTAACATTTATATTAAGAACTTTGCTTAATGAGTAACAGGAGGATTAAAATTCTAATTCTACCCTCGAATACCAACGTCTGATGCTATTCTTTCTCACCTCATCCTGCTTTCTTGAAAGTGAATAAATAATGGGCTGAAGAAAGAGATGGCATTTCTTTATCCAGAGAGATTTGGCTTGTGGAAATCTGTTATTCACGTCATGCATGCTCAGGTCCTGCACCCAGCCTGAGCACTGTAATTCCCCAAGAAGCAGCTCATGTCACTGTGTCCTCTCAGAAACCCAGCCTGACTCAGGGGACGAAGCAGCCAACATGCATGGACAGAAATTTCCTCCAGTTAGTAGTTTCTTCTATGCCTGTCCAGCTGCATCTGCTGCCAGAGGATTTACATCTTCAGTAGCTTTTCTTTTCGTCAGACAATCCTCTAGGCTCCAGCATCCCAGCTGCTCTTTCTCAGTGTTACCTCTGGCCCATCCACACATTCTTTTATTTTCTCCTCCATTACTTGGAGGCTGAGCTCAGTCAGGAGAAACAGAGCTTCACCTCAGCTTCACACTGGGTGGGTTCACTGTTGGCTTGTGGCCTGACCGACACAGGCAAGTGTCTGGGAATGGCTTGCCTGAGCAGCAAGCCCCGTTTTGGGAAGCTCATGCTGTGAAAATGAGATGTTTGATGTGTTGGAGATTGCACGAACGAGACGGGACTGCCAGGTTTATGTTCCTTGAGCTTTATTGTGGCATCAGTCTCATTACAAGGGCTGAGACAATTGAGAGATGTCAACAGCTTGAGTTTTGTCAGCAGCAGCCAAAAATTTCTTTGTTACAGAGCATCTTAAAAACTTTTTAGCCAATAGCATATTGCTAAAGCTTACAGACAGTTGTTCAAGCCAATAAATTATAGCACATGCACACCTGCTTCAAACAATGCCTGTTTGTATGCTTTCTATTAACAATACACAATACCCTTATTAAGCTTAAAACTTTCTACTATCTTGTCAGGCATATATTTCTGCAGTCTAAGATTTATTCAAGCCAAGCCTGGAAACTCAGCCTATTGTTCTCATGTCCTTGCTTACTATACTACTGTATCTTTTCTGGTTTCAAGCTTTGCAACTGCAGCAGATCCTAAATTCTCAGCTTTCCCTGTTTCTGAAGCCTGCTTTCCCAGTTCCTAAAATCCTCTTTACCTTTAGTGTTTCCCACAGTTTGATTCCTCTGTCAGATCAGAACTGCTCATTGCAGAGCCAATATCTAGGACTGTGTGGAGTTAGAATTGCAGAGCCATTTGGATACGTTTTTGGCTTATCCTCCATCTTCCATCTGAACAGCCAGCCATGTAATTCAGCATGCCAAACCCATGGTTTTTTTCACACATTACTGGTAATTAGGTTCTCCCAAACTGCCTGTGACAGCTCTGTGTCTGGCTGTCTGGCTCCTCTTTGCCAAGTCCCTTTCACAGAAGAGACATTTAGGAGTTGAGGGATGCACAGTTCAGCGTTCATCACACATTTCCTTTCCAGAAGCTCTTTGCAGGTTTGAAGTGAGGCTGAGCACTTGTACTCTCTGATGCATTTACCATGAGACACAATTCACAGGAGCATGTAGTGACAGGATGAGGGAGAGTGGTTTCAAACTGAAAGAGAGCAGGTTCAGATGAGGTATTAGGAAAAAATTATTTACTGCAAGGGTAGTGAGGCACCAGAACAGGTTTCCCAGAGAAGCTGTAGATGCCTCATCCCTGGAAGTGTTTAAGGCCAGGCTAGATGGAGCTCTGAGCAACATGGTCTAGTATGAAGTGTCCCTGCCCATGGTGAGGGGTTGGAACTAGATGATTTTTAAGTCCCCTCTCCAACCAAGCCATTCTACGTTCACTAATCTTGTTTAATTTGTATCCCCTCCTTTACCATGCTACAGACACCTTCTTGTGCTCATGTATTTGATATGTACCCATTGCAAACACTTCTGGAGTAAACTCCCACGGTGTAGCTCATCATTTCCTGCGTTTATGGAGTCACTAGCTCAGTGGGAACCTGCTCCAGATCAGGGCTCCCACCTGTCACAGCAGCTACTATCAACAGGAACATGTTAATAGTGAAAGCCCTACTTGATGTTTTTACAGCATGTACTCTATCTGTATCTATGAAAAACACAGGTGGAAACTAAATTAGGGGAAGAAGAGAACTGTGATGTAAAACACAAGCCTGAAAAATTCATTTTCAGGTGACAACAATGCTCATGCTGTGAGATTGCAGAAAAGAATCGGTTTTGCCAGAAGAGGAGTCAGTGATTTCTAAAATGTTAGTAATCACACACACTGTGTAACTGAGAACAATATGCATGTAGCTCCAATCCCTATAATCAAAAACCAGCTTGTCTCATCCAGGCTCCAGCACACAGAAAAAGAAGTCCCAAACATCCCTGATACACACTTGAGCAGAGATTACAACTAGAAACACTCTTACAATCCCTGCCTCCTGTAAATCATGCCCGTGAGGATCCTTACAAAATTGTTTGATGGAGCTGTGGTCCATATTCCAGGTCATATATGAGGCCATCCCGTAGCACAATGTCACAGCTGGTCAGCACAGCTGAGCTGGAATCAGTGAGGGGTGCCTGGTTCATGCATTATGGGGATTTATTTGTTATCTTTTGCAGCCACAGAGTGAGAATTATTTCTCCCAACACACCAGCAGTGGGGGATGAGGTGGAGGAAGGCCGTATGTGACTGCCACATTTCATCACCAGCATGAAATTCATGCACAAGACTACAAGCAGGCCAAAAATCCTTGAGTCCTAAGCTGTTGTCACATAGGCTGGAATTTGTGTCACATCCACACAGAAGCCAGGTACCAGGGACTGCTGTAAGCACAACTGAGTGGTACCAGGAGCTTTATTTTGTCTTTGGCAGTCTGTATTGCTCCACTGCCTGAGGTGTTACAAAGAGCTTACAAAATAAAAACAAGGCAAGACAGTAGGAACAAAGCAAGGGAGAAGACAGCTGCTCCAATACTAAACTTGTTAGTGTTATGAACTTAACCAAATAGCACAAAACCCCAGAAGCATCTGCTATGAACTGTATTTGTCTGCTGCTAGAGTGCTTCAGCAGCAGTAATGGCATGGCAGAGCAAGGAGAACACTCCCTCTCAAGTTAAGCACTGGAGAGCAAATTCTTGTCCTGTATACATGAGAAATCCTTGCAGATTTGGGATTTTGAGGAAGAGCTACTTGCAAAGTCTCTCCACGCTTTTCTTCTGTCCCTGTGCATCACTCTTCATTTCACAGCTCTTCAGCGTGATCATATGCAGCATAATGTTTCCATCTGAATAATTTACAAGCTAAAAGCATTTAAGAAGGGTATGACAATATTTGCAGAGATACAGATGCAAAGATGGTTTTCACCTGCCCATTGCACAGTACTTTTTTTTTTAATTTTTTTTTTTTTGCTATAGGAAGGTACATCTTCCAATGAATAACTGCTTTGAATGTAGATCAGTTTAGTGAAATATGAAGTGTATTTTTTGCTTTGTTTAGATCTTCAAATCTGCCTTGCTGTTTGCTTAAATCTTCAGGACCTGGGAGAAATAGGTGGTAAAACGTAAAATAACTTCAGATCAAGCAGTCAGCATTCATGACAACTTCCAGCAAATGGCAGTAGAACTAGGAGAACTAGGAGGGGCACACTGCTGCTGCCCAAATGATCAACAAAACACACTCCTACTGGGACAGGTAGCACCAGGAGGACTCTTGCTTGTTTGTTTGTTTGTTTGTGGTCTTTTTTGTTGGTTGCTTGCTTTTCTTTGTTTTTTTTGTTTGTATTTTTTTGTGAGTGTGTCTTTTGTGTGCGTGTGGTTTTTTTATTGTAACAATTTTAAATGCAAAGAGAAAAAAAGGATAGGAAATACGTATGGGTTTAGGATACTTTTTTTCTATTTAGACATTTTTAAAGAATACTAATGGCTTGCTGAAAATGATTTTATCTGTAGACTTCACACCATGGGAGGTGAGCAAGAGAGCTCAGTTAAGCAGAACATCACCAGTACTGCTATTAGCTATTGCTTTGGAAGAGAACATTCTTTCTAGGTTTGAAAAGTTTGTGTGTTTTTGCCTTTTTTTTTTAAGGGCTGCAAATTTTATGAAAAAAGAAAAAAAAACATATAATTTTCTGTTACCTAAATCATTCCTCAGCCAAACTCATATAGAAATGGAGAGGCTTAAAATACAATTTAAAGTTACAAAATTATTCTTTCCAATTGTCAATACAAGAGCTAAATAGATGAACAAAAGGCTTTTGATGAAGCTGTTTTCCAGCTTTATTGACCAGCCCTTGAAAATCTTGACAATACTGTTAATTTTTGTTTCCAGCTCTCAGGATGTTCTTGTTATACATGTAATGTATTCCATATTTATCCTGTAGTATCATAGGAAAATAGAAAAAACTCCACTTCTTCCATTAGAAAGCAAGTTCCTTGTCCTTGTACCTAGAAGGAAAAACCTTAAAGCATGATCTAGATCAGTTAAAAAGGAAATAGATTTTCAGACTAAGTGATTCGGAAGAAATTATTTTTGATCCAATATTATGATCTAATTCTGTACCTAATTCATGTTGTAGAACAGCTGCCACTGTCAATACCAAATTTATTTTTAGATAATCCAATATTTCTTTACAAAAAAGAAGATCAGCTGAAATGACTAAAGTAGAAGAAAACTTTGGTCTTTTCCCCTCTCAGCAAACAAGATGCAAAAATGAATCAAATAAACAATGCTTTAAATGTAAAAGATAACAGGCAGAAGAAAAGGCTTGATGACTGAGGCAATTTAATATAATCCTATCTGTTGTATTTTACTCGTAGCTTATAGTTCACCCTGAAAAAAGGTTGTAACTATTTCTCTCTATCACTCCTGCACAGACTGTTATTAAAGCCAAACAGAACAAAACCGCAGAAAAAAGCCTGTAAAAATGCCAATTCCAAAGCAGCCCGCTACTCTTACTTTGAAACAAATGATACTGATAATTTCATGTGCTGTACCATTTGTTCAACATTTTCCCAGCAATGTACAAGTTTATCATGATAAGCAGTGATTAGTATAATGATATGGTTTATAAGAAAGAGTAAAAATAAAGATTCTTGCCCATAAAATACTGATGTGGTGCTACAACTACACCTTTCACTGACAAACGTGTAAAAGCACAACTGAAAAAACACACATTTCCTGTGCAGCACTTCCAGACTCTCTCATTTCCAGTAATTCCTCAATGGTTCTCTGTAAGACCAATTTCTCAATGCAAGGAGATTTTAGTGGCGAGACTAAACCCCAAAATAGCCAAGATTCTTGGAAAAATCATCTAGACAATGATAATCCTCTTAATGAGACACTTTTAAAAAAAAATTGCTGCTGAATGGTTGTAGAATATTGACTCCTTTAAGAAGAAGACCATGCTAATGGGCACGGGGCTACTCAACAGTGAAAGTGAACCTGTAAAAGCTCCACTAATAATGACTCTCACTTCTTGACCACTTTGCTGTGAGACTGTGGCTTTCAGGAATTAAAGCATCAGTTCAGGCTGTTGCCTTTGTGCACGCAGATAAGTGCTTGCATGTGTAGGTCTCTTCAAGCAGCCCTCTCAGTTTCAGGATCCAGAAGTGCCTTTAAGGCCTGGGTGCCCATCACAGTCATATCCTGGCTCCAACCTGGAGTGAGTTGTACTGTCTGACATGTTCTGGCCAAAGGCAGAATCTCACCTGACTTTGGTGATGGGAGATCCAGACCCCTGACCTCCTACTCTTCCTCCCCACTGTGTGACTTCAGGAAATGAAATCCACTTAAAGAGTTATTTACAACTTGTTATAGGTTAAAACAACTGGCCTGACATAGCTCTGGGTAACTGCTGCACTAATGATGGCAGATTTAAACACAGCCTGCCAGCTTCCCTTCTTTACCACTGCTACCAGAAAGCAATTTTTCAGGACATGAAGGTGCCACTGTAGAACATGGAGCATAGAAGAGGAGGCTGGGATGGCTGATGAAGCACAAATTGCACCAACATTTGCAGGAGTAGAAAATCTCTCTGACCACACTATTTCTATCCAGCTGCCAAAGACAGGATCCAGCCAAGGAATTATTTTTCCCTTTGAGACTTCATGATATCATTGCTTGCAAGGAACTGCTGCTGTGCCCATATCGTACGAGATACAGATATAATGCCTTTTTTGTCTAAACTTGTACACCACAAATCACATCCATGAAGAAAACAGAGTCTGAAGAGCAAGTGAAAATAGCAATTACAGGTTTAATATAAAAGCATTTAAATATTTCATGACAGATTGAAGAAAACAATTCAACCTATCCCACTCCAAACAGCTCTGTCTCTCTAGGCAGGATCCTAATGCCAAAGATGAATGATGAAGTACACATTTAGGGGCCGGATTTTCAGAAGCACTAAGAAGCCACAAATTCCATTAAGTCAGAGGTATGTAACAGCTTTGAAGATTAAGCTACTTCTTTTTAAGTGCTTTAATGGATATTTAGCAACCTAACTTCATGAAACAAACTTTGACGGTTTCATTTACGTACCAAGGGCAAACAATCCCAGTTTCAGGAAGCAAGATGATGAAGCTGTTGCTCATCCTCTGACCTGAGCAGATGGCGTGGCCAGTGCAGGGCCCTCGGCTGCCCCCAGGCACGGGGCTGCCTGCATGCAAGTGTGCAGCTGTGGGATGCAAGTGGGTAACCAGGAGAAGGGACAGGAGAACAGCTCCTCATCAGAGAAAGAAACGGTGACAGCCCTGTGTCTCTGAGCAGGTTGCAGCAGAGGTGCTCTGTTTCCCTCTACTGGTAAAATTTCAAGTGATCTTTTAAAAATTATTTCTGCAGGAGATTTTCTGCTGGAAGTATCCCAGGGCCACCATGGACTGTTTTGCTTGTGAGCCCTACTCAGACTTCTGTTGTTCTTCCTAAAATTCCCCCTTGGCTGGTGTCCATTGCTGAGCTCTGCCTTACAACCATGCCTGTTTAATGTTGTTGGTTTCAACAGGGTTGGGCAGGAGTTAAAATTATTGAGAAATATTTCAAGGTGATTTATGGATATTTGGAAAGGCTTCATTGATTTCTTAGGTTGAAAGCCATTCCACAACACTGAAAATATTCTAGTCAACTTAACAAGTCTTTTAATGAATTGCTGCTCTTTGGTTGTGTTCAGAAGCCAGAACAGAGGTTCTGCTGTTGGAAAGCCTCAAGATTATGAGGTGGTAAGAAGATGCAGTCATTGTACACTGAGTGCATTATCCAGGTATTTCAATTGCTCAGCTAAACCACATGGCCCACAGCTGGCTCCAGTAAGACTTCATGCATGATCCCCTATTTGCAGCTGCCAGAGAAAACATCGGTGTTCACATCCATTAGTGGCCTCTGGAAGTGTGCAAAATTAATTTGAGAAGGAGTTTTCTTAGCTTTCACAGAAAGCATCTTAAAGAGGGGTGGGTTTCCCATCTTACAAACTTCTGCTGCCTTGGAGGCTCGCAGGATTTTTCCTTCCCTTCCACACAATCTCCCTGATGCCAGAGGTTCCCCATGTACTGTTCAAGCAAGTGCAGTTTTGGTCTGTGGCAGCAGTAGCAAGGGTGGTGTTTTAAACTGAGAATACACTTCATATGTAAACCTCACTTTGGAACAAGAACAAATGGAGAATTTTAACTCCAGAAAAACTAACTTATGGCTATATTTACTCAGATAGAGAAGTGCCAACACTGTTCTTGAAACATCCAACCATTCATGCTCAAGGACGATAATTTAATGTGACTGATGGACTGATTGAGCTATTGGACATGTCTTGGCAGTATGTTTTAACCAGCTTTGGTTTGGCAAACTGGCAGGTGCCTTGAGTAAAACTGTAGCAAATGCCATACCATCTCACGGGTCTTGTGGGGAGTAGGAATTTAAATTACAGTTGAAGAAAATTATGGGAGAAGGAGAGGAAATCGAGTGCTCTGGTGTAAAACTAGTCTGCAAATGCCTAAATACCCAATTACAACTTTCTTGATCATTTTTGGACGCATTTCTGTTACAGCAGCAGTTGGAGGTTTTTAGAGATACATTTATAGCTTTTGTGTGCACACCGAAATGTTAAAAATGTATCATAGGTTTAGGTTCCACTGACTATTCTAGTTGTCACATCAATTAGTAGTTACCTTAGTTTTTCTTTTTGATTTCATTGGGATATATAATTTAGGAGTGCAAATTACGAGCTCAGATGAAACAGCAGTTTAATCAAAAAAAGGAAAGTAGAAAGTCTTTAGTGGTGAGCAGTGTACACTTCCCTGCTGGAGCTCCAGCGTTGCCCCAGGAGGTCTGCAGCCCAGGGCTGGGAGGTGCAGGCAGGTGATGCTGGGGTGGGAAACCTGCAGTCTCCATGCATGCACAGGCATTTTTCCTATCTGGAATCACTTTTGGAGCTTGTCTGTTGCTGGACAGCAGGCTGGAGCGCTGCATTCTTGCAGCCCTCATGAAGGACCATGGTTACATCTGGGCTACTCCCACTTCAACACCTAATTTTTCTAAAAAAAATCTGTTCCAGGACCTCACTGATCTAACTGTTAGAGCTCCCATTTCTGGCCTTGCCCACGGTCAGTTTCGATCTGTTCAGAGATGGCTTGTGTTGTCCATCTTTAAACCAGGTACTCCTGCACTGCAGAGGTTCGATGTAGATGAATTTTGTCTGCTTGCATTGCTGTCAGCAGCCCACTTCTGAGCACACACGTGTGCAGTGGCAGTGTAGCCAAGAAGAGGAGCACTTCACTGAAGCACCGAATCCAAGCTGTGTTGGAAAGTTGTTAACACTCTATATTAGCCCTGCAACTTCAGTACATGGTAGAGGAGGAACTTGATGGAAAATAACTGCTTAAATCAGCCTGATCTCTATTGCTGGAGATAATGGGATTCCAATGACATTACTCTGAGATTAGCTGGAAGATCATGACTGCCTGCAATAACTGTGGGCATAATTTAGCTTCCTTCTGCACTGTTGTTAATGTGCAAGAAAGCGTGAGCTCAGACAGATGAGCTGATCTCTGATGTGCAGGAGAAGCCATTAGAAGAAAAAACAATGATTTCATAGTAAACTGAGCACAATTAACAGGCATTTGGGGACAATAGACATTTTTCCAGAGACACTTCTGAAAGCAGAAAGGGCCACAATGGCAAAATCACATGACTTAGAAATTCTCTAGGGAGCACAGTGTGAGAAAGAATGGTTCTTTTTGTTAACCCTCAGTAAATTACGAGAAAATGGGCAATTTCAGATCACATTGCAATTTGGAAATGAGAAAGCTGAGTGGTGCTGGCTCATACATCTCATTGCTCACAAATTCTCAGTATAATATATTTTGCTTGGCTGGAAGCCTCCATTTTTGTGCTTTTTCCCCACTGTGATGTTAAAGAACCTGAATGCTTTAATAACAGCAGAAGGACTGTTATCTTCTTGTCTGATTCTGCTCTTTTTGAGGGTCAAATATTTGCACAATGTGATCAAGCCCTATATAATGAAAGGGGGAAAGGAGACATTGAGTCTTTCCCATTTAACATGATCTGATCCCAAACATGACTAAGTAAAATATCCAGAGCAGGAAACCCCAACGAGAAATGCGAGACAGCGGTACTTTCAATACACATCCAGTAGTTTGCAAGTTTTTCTCCACCCTCTTCTCTTTATTGCTTCTGTGTTTTGAGGCCTGATGCCTCCATTAAATTATGCATCTTAGAACAGGAAAAAGGCACTTTGCAGTTAAAACTTGTCACAGGAAAGCAAGACTCGGTGGGTGGATATGAGGAGTCATGTGGTCTTGCTCTCAGTTTTGCACTGATTTTCCATGTATCTGTTGTCTTTATTTTTGTGTCTGGAGAGAGGCAGGATTACCTAACCCTGTCTGTGAGATGCTTGGTGCTAATGGGGAGAAAACAAGTAACAGGAGCTAACATTCTCCATTTGACAGTAACAGTAGAACCATAAAATGAACCAAATGAAGGAATTTTGTGCCCAAAAATTTGAAGGCCTCTTCTATCATGCCCTTCTATCAGTAGGGCAAAACTCTTACTCTCTTTCATGGTTTGCTATTGGACCTAAACTACTGAATGTCAAAAATAACTTTTTTGAAAATTGGCTGAAATAAGATTACTAACTTCACTCTTAACTAAGAAGAAAATGTGAGTGTCTATGTGTGAGACAGGGATCTCAGCTCTTATTACAGTCGATGGAGATTGTTTTGTACCATCAGCATAGTCTAGACAGTGATTCAAATGGCCACAACTGCAACCTGCCTTTTTTGCCAGGCAGGTTTGCCTGGTGAGTTCTTGGTGCTGCTGTCAATTCCTAAGGAAAGGACACAATGGACTTTGGCTCAGGAGAGGCAGCAGATGTCCTACAGTCAATACATCCACTCATTTGATGAGTTAATCTTTTTAATTTCAGCCCGGTACATGATCGAATTATTTTTACACCTTTTAGTCTCCATTTCATTTAGTCCATGTTTTCCTCTCCTGCCAATGAAAACTTCACATAAGACAGAAGAGATCTTGTTGAATTCTAGATGTATAACTTATGTTTCTGATGTTTCTCCTTTACTCACAAGACCTATCACGCAGAAGAGACGTGGATTAATTTGACAGATTGTCTTTGACAAGCTAATTTTACCTCTTACTCATTTTCATGTTTACAAATTGCTAATTTGTTCCAGTTTTTTTTTTCTTTCAGAATTCAAAGTTTGAAAACCCTACCCTATTGTGCTGGCTTTAGCTTGGGTTAGAGTTAATTTTCTTCACATTTCTGGTATGGAGCTGTGTTTTGTTTTTGTGCTGGAAACAGAGTTGATAACGCAGGGATGTTTTAGTTGCTGCTGAGCAGGGCTCAGCATCCAGATCTTTTCTGCTCCTCATCCCATCCCATCAGCGAGTGGGCTGGGAGTGCACAATTGGTTGGGAGAGGACACAGCCAAGGCAGCTGACCCCAGCTGACTAAAGGGATATCCCAGAACATGTGGCATCATGCTTGGCATATAGAGCTGGGAGAAGATGAAGGAAGGGGAGGATGGTAAGAGTCGTGGCTCTTGTCTTCCTAAGTGACTGTGATGGAGCCCGGCTTTCCTGGAGATGACTGAACACCTCCCTGGCCATGGAAAGCAGTGAATTAACTCCTTGTTTTGCTTTACTTTGCTTGCATGCACAGTTTTTGCTTTATCTCATAAACTGTCTTCATCTTAACCCACAAGATTTTATCACTTAGACCACTGAGATTCCCTCCATCCCACTGCAGTAGAAAGAAGCAGCTGCTAGGGCTTAGTTACTGGCTGTCTTTAAACCATGACCCTTATAATCCTGTGGTCCTTTTTCTTACTTTTTTCCTCTCAATGACAAACTCGTATAAATCAGGACCTACCCTACTGAATAAGTATAAATATTCCATTATAAAACCTGTATAAGATTAAGCCAAGGCCATTTTCTTAGGGAACTGGCTGTGCATGTACCCTATCATAATTACAGAAACTGGAAAAACTTTGCATGAAAGTCAATTCACTGAAAAATCATGATCTGGAATATTTTACAAAAGCTTTAACATAAATGAATTTGTGATTTAATGTGTTAGGAGCAACAAGAAAATGCATAAGCTCAGCTGGCTGCTATCCTACAGGGAATCCTGTAATGTTCTCAACAGGATCAATGTGAATACAGAGTGCTGGAAGAGCAAAACACAATTGGGCTTTCTTTGCCAGCCATTTTGCACTGTATAATCCTCCAGTGGAAAAGCCATATAGTTTTATTCACACAGACTGTACGATGTACCAACAACAAGGCACCTGCTAGAATTACTTTATAATGTATATATACATTATAATATATATAATATCATGTATATATAATATACAATATAATATAATGTAAGTTGAATCTGTGCTAAAATCCCAGTTCAATCCTGTGGTTGTTTTGAGACCAACTGTTCCAAGACGGTGCAAAGGACAAGAGGCTGGGTGTTTTTTCACCCTGACTTTGATGGCTATTCTGTCTTTTACAATGTTCTGTGATTTGAGAAAAACAGCTCAAAGTCTGTAACTAGGAATGTGAGGCCTTTGGGACAAATGTTCCATTTCCTCCTTTGCACAGTGGGTCATGGGAACACAAGGGCCTTCTGAGTGTTGCTGTCATCATAGTGGGGGGCATTGTGTGGCCCCCTTCAAGGGGATTCCCTCTGCTCCACCTGCTCAGAGCAGCCTCACAGGCATCACTCACTAGCATGCATAAACACACAGAATGCTGTGTGGTTTTGTCTTGGTAGGATCTATGAGAAGGATGTTTCTGTGTTAATTTTTCATAAGGGAAGGCTAAGGAAACAAGATTCTCCAGCTCTGGAACTCTCGTGTGGGTGAGACTGCAGCAATTTTTGTTCAC
Source organism: Nicator chloris (assembly GCA_013400495.1). Classification (NCBI taxonomy): domain Eukaryota; kingdom Metazoa; phylum Chordata; class Aves; order Passeriformes; family Pycnonotidae; genus Nicator; species Nicator chloris. Next base: position 45,369 of record WAAE01010316.1, read on the forward strand.
ATATCCCTCCTGCAGAGTTCTCACTACATAGCAGCATGCTGATAACTTTTTGCAGGTGTACGTAAGAGAGGACAGATTCTTTGAACATTCAGGAAGATTTTGTTAATACTGAATATCACAAACCACGCTCTTATATATTTTCGATTGTTAGCTCGTCTTGGGGGGAAAATCACAAAATAAAAATATAAGAATATAGAGAAAATATTGTCATCTTTTTTTCAGACCACAGGAGTTTGTTGCCATGGAGATCCTCCTGTTGTCTTCAAGAGTGATTCAGATCTTACAGATGGAGCATATGTGACAGAAGCAAAACAACTTCACTAAGAATTCACGTTAAACACTTCAGAAAGAGGATTTTGAACACCAACCAACATCCACAGACTGTTCATGCAGGAAAAAATTGTGCTTCCAATTTTTTTCTTTCTAATGATAACTGAAAATTTTCTTTCTAATTTTAAATAACTGAAAAGTGTACTTCTAAACATAGCTGGATTTTAAGGAACTTGTGATACATGCGCTGAACACTGGAGTACTTCACTACTGTGTTGTGGTTTTATACAAAGAACTCCTCTTTCTAAGAGGTAAAGTACCTTAAGGACATAACGAAGCTAAAACTCCTTGAAAAGCTTGGTTTTAGCATTACTTATGTAAGCAGAGTTTTTAACTGAAGGCAACCAAATCGTGCACGAGGTGGGGCCAAGAGCAGGACAAGGTGATTTGGCAGCAAGCCCCTGGCTGCCCCTGCAGGGCTGGGGGCACCGAGCACAGGGAAGCTGGGGTGGGCACAGCTCCAAAGCACTGGCAGCTCCAGAGTCGTGTCCTGATGGCCAAGAGCAAATCTGCAGCTCCAGGAGCACCTCTGGGAAAGAAGAAAAACTGGATATGTTCCTACTGTCCTGCTTCCTGCGGCATATCAGACTGTGCCGCTCCACTTTAGTCACTGCTCAGCCTGCAGAAATGTATTTTTAAATGAGCGTGGAAGGCATTGCAATGACAACCAAGGACAAACTAAATTAGCCTGAAAATGCATGACAGACTTTCTCCCTAGCCTGCCTTTCTGCTATGCTGCCCACCTGACTTTCTGGCCTGTGGCTGAGGTAGAGCTGAGCCCTCCCCTTCATCGCTTCCTCCACCAATATTGCTGTGATGCCAAGCTGGGGCTTAGCTCTGGTACTGCCAGCAGTGCCCCAGGGCAATGAGGAGAGCACAGGGAAAGTGCTGCTCCATTCAGGGCAGAAAAGAGCCCACTGCACCTTCCAGGTCAGAACTGCTATTCTTAATCAGATTCCTGAAGAGAGGAACGTCCTTCCTGTCAAGCATCATGATGTGTTGGTGGAGAGGGAGAGAAAATGCAGTCACAGAATGTTAATTAGAGCAGTGCTGCAGCTCTAAGAGATGTAAATCTGGGTTTAAATGGCCCAATAATGAATCAAAACTCCTGCAGCCATATAACACAAGGAATAGAGGCAGTGTCCACGTTCCCTGGTGAGAGTGCACGCTTCACAGCTGATGGGGTTTGCTGTCAGCCACTGTAATTTCATGCCAGAAGAGGCATCGCTTGTCCTTCCACAACACATCAGAAGATTGGTTGAAGGATAGAGTCAGATCAAATATCCTGATGTGCTCAGGATAGTCTCATAGAAGGGAAACTGGCTATTTAGCCTTAATCAGGATCAGGTTTGTCCTGCTGGACCATGTGGCATTAATCAGTGTGGAGCTGCAAGAATAATTGCAAGATCTACTTCCTAAGGGAAGCCTGGGAACATCCATTGTCCATGGAGCTAGGCAGCCTCACAGGGAATAGAAAAGTGTAGGGCACCATCCAAGTGGGACAGGCTTTTCTGCAATGGCTTTACCTTGGGAATATCCAGGACACAGCCCAGATGCTGAGATGGGGCTCTGCTTGGGTTTTTTTCCCTCTTCTTCCTCAGTTGTTTTGATAATAATGCAAAGAAAAGGTTAAAGATATTCCCATTATCAGTGAACAAAATAACTATTTAGAGAAACTTAATGTCTTTGAATTCACAGTGTTGCAAACAATCTGCTAAAGACAATACAGGAAACCTGAGCTGAAAACTTAGCAACATTTGTACTTAGCATACATAGATCTTGGAAAATGTAAACAAACAAAAATCACTGCAGTTAAGAGATTTTTTTATTAAATTTGTCAGACTAAACCAATACTTTCTCTATTTTCAAGAAGTCATATTCATGAAAATCAGTGATCAGGTTGTAGTGGACATGGTGAGTGAAACTACTTAACACCCCTTTCATGAGTCCAAGTTTTTTTTGTGTTTTGCTCATTGTGTTGAAATACTTCGATTAAAAAAAAGTATCAACACAATAGTTCTAACACGTAGTGAAAGCATTTAAGAGAGAACATAGTGTTTCTTTTACTGGAGATGAGCCTCCTTACAATCAGTTTGCATAAGTTTATTTGCATTGATGATGTCCCCTGGTCTGTTGCAGCCTGTGCCCTGCCCTTGCAGGCACCAGAAATGCACTGTCTACAGCAATGTCACCTTTGGGTGTACTTTGAAAAGATTTGCATGAGCTAGGTTCAAAATTACTTGATCTACTTTTTCACACTACCTTTTCTGAAAAATTATTACAGAATCCTTCTTCTGCCCTCTGATATCCAGCCGGGATTCTTTGGCAGATAATTTCCCATTTAGGAGAGCCCCTCTCTCTTTGTATTTATACCCTGTGCTTGTTTCACTTCAGATATTCCCTGAAGCTGACCTGTGGGAATTGTACACTGTATTTCAGATAGTTTCTCAACACAGGCCTATAAATGGGTGTTAGTTTTGGGTGCTATGCATGGGTAGTCTCTAGTCTCTATCCTGTACTGATTGTAAGTAGCTCCCTTTGCTCTAAGAGCTTTTTGTCATATTTTTATCATTTTGTTGTTCTGTTTCTAACTCACTTTGATGTTTGTCAATGCTTACTTCTTCCCAGTACTTGTTAACCAAGAAGAAATGGCATGTTTTGTTGTCCATGTTTCCTTTCACTCTCCATGGGCTCTTTCCTTGTTCCTGGAGGTTGTTTTTAAAATAACTTTTCATCCAGTTGACTATGGTGATTTTCCTTTTGCTTAGAACAAAAACTTAGAACATAGTTAAAGCACACAGTTTTTATTTCTTCAGAGTAAACATACTGCCAGTGTTTTCCACAGTCAAAACCTTTAGTTCTTAAAAGCATTAACTTCTCATTTTATCGGAACTTATCCTTCTGGAAGTAATGACAGTGTTGTTCCATAAACCTACTTGTGTTCATACATCCCAAAATTTCAGATGCATCAGTTCAAAGTTATTTGCTCTGCCAAGGTATTCTGAAAGGTGCCTCCTATTTTCAAAACCTTTTTTTTGTAGAAAAAAGAATGTTGACTACCACATCTTGGAAAATAGCACACCTGAGTGTTGTTAGCATTTTCTCACTGGGCTGTCTCTTAAACCTGAGAGTTGTGGGAGACTGATTTCAGCTGTCTTGTTGTGGGCTGAAGTAGAGTAAGAGTGCTTAGTGGTGCCAAGAGTTATTAAATTGTAATATCTTATTTCTGCCTAAACTCGGTTCCTATTGCCTGCGTGAATATTTAAATTCTTTCTCAGAAACCTGGAGCAGCTTGGGCTCTGTCACTTTGCTTATCATCCTGCATGGAGCGCTGGGATTTCGGGGGGATATGTACATTAAAGGCTTTGTTGTCACGCCACCACTTTTCCAGTTGAGATTGAAGGCATTGCAAAGGCACCTACTGACTTGTCTGCCTGGATCCCCCTCTCAGGCGAGTCAGGAACGACCCTTCTTGGAAACATCCTCATGGGAGCTGTTTCTAGCTGACTTCAGCAAGGGAAGTGTTTTACCTGCTGGCTTTTCCCTACCCTGCCTTCCTGTTTCTAGGGCACTAAGATCCTCGGCACTTTCTCGTGCTGTAGCCGTGCCATTTCCCAGTTGTCCACCTCCGAGTGCAGTTTACCAAGAAAAAGCCACAATCTTGGTGATCAATCTTAGCTGCTGAACCTGATGTTGAAGATAAACCAATGGACAAGCACTTAATTAATTCCTGAAATATTTTGGTTTTAGAGTTCCTTAGGTCATGAAGAGTGTGAGGCATCATCCAGTCTCTTCCGCTGACTAACTTCTATTAAAATTCCTGGTCATTTGCAAGATATGACACACGAGCCACAGGAGATAGGTGTATGAACAGGAGAGAGTGCTCTGAGAGCAGGCAGGGTGGGAACTGGCTTGGGGTCATCAGCAGTGAGGTCCACACATGGGTGGGCTGGGGTAGAAACTTTGGCTGCTGGGGCATGGACAGCAGGGATGAGAGATGCAGACCAGCAGTACAGGAAGGCTGATTTCTGCAGACTGAGGCTGCTGAATCACGGTTCCCACTAAAATCTTCCAAGCAAGAAGGGTGTCCATGGGATCTAGACAACCTTATGATGGGGAATTGCAGACACAGACATATAAGGGGTTGTCTTCCTCCTCTCACACCCTGCCCTCAGACATTCCCAGGGAGCATCCAGCTCTCAAAGCTCTGCTGCTCCTAAGCTGACTGGAAAGACAGACTTCTGGGTGTTTTTCTATTAATAATATGCAAAAGAGGCTGAGGAAGGGGGAGCAGAAATCCACCCAGTCCATGGGCTGCTTTAGGCTGGAGCTGTACCAGTGAAGCCAGGGCACTGAGTTAGGAGGCCCTGGCTATTTCAGGACCTGTGCTGGTAGGTGGGTCTGGAGTGGCAGGGACCTCCCTGTGCAGGGCCCTTCAGCTCCTGGGGACACTGAGCTGGGTATTTCCCAGCAGGCATCCGTCAGCAGGAGGGTACTGGCTTGGGAAATGTCTGTCTAGTTCCCTCCCGTTTGCAGATGCCGTCTCTGTGTCCAGTGTGTCAACCCAGCCGTGACCAGGCTGCCCCACGATTACTGTCACCACTGTCACTTGTGGGTGAGGCTGAGCACGGCCAGCCTCCCGAGAAGCCCGTACTGGTGGCACGTGCGTGACCACACGCTCCCTGTGAGCGCTGTTTTGGGGACAAGCCGCAGCTCACTCTCCATTGCCGGGGCTCTCAGCTCCTTGGGTAGGCGGCAGTGACAGCTGTGCTGCCTGAGTCATTCTCTGTGGGCATTAACGCGGCTCTGCAGGCCTGGTGGCACCGCCGGCCCCTCACAGAGCAGCAGCCCCAGCGAAGACCCCAAAGGTGGGGGCTCCAGACAAGGAGGTGCCTGTGGATCCTGCTGCCATCCTGAGAAAGGACCGGCACGATCATCCTGCAGGCAGAGCTGCAGGAGAATCCATAGCTAGGCTGGGCACACGGGCAGCATGGTTGCTCTTGGGAAAGATGGGTGCAGCCACTGGTAATGGGGCTCAACAGGTGCTGAGAAGCGGCTGTGCTCTGACTGACGGGCAAGGCATGAAATAAGGACCGTTTGCACCACACAGACCATTTTCAGCCAGGACTAGAGCTAAAAGATCTGCTGATAACCAAACCAGACGTTCAGCATAGCTGCCAAAGAAAAAAACACAAGGTACCATTGGGAGAAAGCAGTGAATCAGTTAATTAGTGTGGGGAGAGTCTCTCCCAGTGACTTATTTTCATACCATGATCAGACTTCTCAAAAACCAGTAGAATTAAACCGACACTTGAAGCTGCCCTCTTGAGACTTTATTTGAATGTAATATATTTCAATTATTGTTCATTTGAAGTTCCTGTGCTAATATACAATCTGTGGAGACTTATAATGTGTGTTGGTTGAAATCTGAGCTAAATTAATATAATCTTTCCATAAAAAAAAAAAAAAGAGAGAGAGATAATCTACTTGGCTGCAAGTACCTCAAGGAATATTGAGCAGAAAAGAGACAGAATAACTGGGGAGTGATTTGAAAGCAGCCCTTATGGCCAATTGCTCAGAGCTAGTGCCAGGAAATAAAGGAAACCTTCTTTTATTAAACATGATTGCTGTGACCTTCTCTGGTTAACCTACAGAGGGGAAAATGAGCTATGTACTGTGCATGATTTGTTGTTCTTACAGCTGGGTTGCATTTCAGTGACCCTGTAGAAGCTGGAAAGTTTATTTTGATTTATTTTTGCCTCATTTTTGCTCAAAAGAGTGAAACATCTTCTAGGGCTGCGCATTTCTCTTTGAGTACTGTGACTGTGTACCCATTTCTCTTTGAGTACCGTGCCTGTGACTGTGAGCCCTGCTGCTCACCTTCCCTGTGAACATTACAGCCATGCATATCCCTGGCTCCCTCCTTCCAGCTATGCCAGGGATAGGCTCTGCTCTGCTCTGGCCACTGAGCACTGTCCTCCTCTCGGTGCAGAGAGTTGTACCTGGCCCTTGAGGGAGGGCTGGTAAGGTAAGCTTTCTCTTATCCTGCTTCTGAGGCAAGCACCACTAGTGCTCCCCTAGGGATTGCATGAATGAGATGGAGAGCAGCAATCCGATGTATTTATGTGCAGCAGAGTCAAGAGGGCCCCACTGTGCTTGGGATATTCATGAGCAGAGCTCCAGAAAGGTCCCTCGGTGGGGCACCACAGGGACAAAACACAGGCCAGCAGCAACAGCAGAAGGACAAGGACAGTGCAGCCGTGGGTGTGCTTGTGTATTCTTGTCAGCCTCAGAGGTTTTTTGCAGAGGTACTCTAATGTATGCAGCAAAATCAAGAGTGTAAGAAAATTCCCACAGAATCCAGGCTCGGTGAGCTAATTATGGATTAGGTCATTTTCTATGTGCCTTCCAAGATGACTGCACATACCTAATTAAGATGCCTAGAGTATTTTGTTTAGCCCAAATGGTGATGGAGGAGGAAGGTTATTGGTCTGGTGTCCAGGGTATTGGCAGGGTTGACTTTTATGTGGATTGGAATTAAGCAGGTTTTCAGGTTCCAAGAAATAAAGTTAAGAACAAGGCTCAGTCACACAATTATTTTAAGGAACAGAGAAATCACAGAAAACATTTTCTGAAATCATAAGATTCCACTGATTCATCTTTCTGTGTCATTCCTTGGCTTTGGCTCTCACTTCAGGAAAAGAGAAAAAATGGCTGCATTTGACTTTATTTTAAAACAAGGTTATTCGAAGAATACAACAATCATAGAATGTCTGAGGATGGAAGGCACCTGGAGGTTATCTAGCTTGAGCCCTTGTCTTGCTCAGCCAAGGCCACCTAGAGATGGCTGTCCAGGACCACATCCAGATGGGTTTTGAATACCTTCAGGGACAGTGACTACACAGCCTCTCAGAGCAACGTGTTCCAGTGTTGCGTCGCTTGTAGGGTAAAAAAATGTATTTTCTGTATTTCCAGTTGTTCCAATTACCTCCCAACCATTCATTTAGCACCAATAAGTGCTAATCTGTGTCTAAAGTGTCTCTGTCTTCTTTACTCTCTCCCAGCCTCAGGTATACATTTATAAGGTTTCCCTGAGCCTTCCCTTCTCTGGGCTGAACACTCCAAGGTCCTTCAGCATTTCCTCCTATGCCAGGTACTCCAATCCCTTCATTACCTTCATGGTCCTTCAAGGGACTCTTTCCCCTATGTCCACATATCTCTTGTACTGAGGACCCCAGACTGGGACACAGCACCCCAGATGTGTCTCACCAGGGCTAAGCAGATGGGAATGTTCACCTCCGTAGACCTACAAGTGACACTCTTCCTAACGCAGTCCAGGGGGATGTTGGCCAACTTTCTCACAAGGATACACCCATGAGTCTCAGGAGCCTGGGATTTCTGAAGGAGAGCTGTACTGGAACGACCAAGACAAGGGTGGCACTGGGTGTGTCAGCATCTTCCATGCCTGTTGTCACTAGATCCCCTTCTCCCTTCAGCAGCAGGCCCACAGTTTCCCCTTTGCTGCCATCTCCCAGTGGCATTTTTCCTGTCCATCCCCATGCTTACCCTTTCACCACGAGATGCGCAGTGACAAGTGCCCGGGAGAGGCACGTGTCCATCACAATGCCATCGGGAAGAAGAGAGAGAATTCAGCCAGGCACGGTCAGCCCTGCAGTGCCCAGCTTCTCAGATCCACTGGATCCCTTCTCCAGTGTAGTGTGGCAGGCCAAGGAAATATTTTGGTAACCAGTCTCTAGCCCTGGGGCTGTATGTTGCACATAGAGCAAAATGTGTATGAGATGGGTGGGGACTCTGTTGGATAACCACAAAACAAATTATTTTATACCACTGATGTGCATGGGCAATCTAACCACACGTAAAATAAAGAGCAGGTGTAAAAGGTAAGTGCTCTCAGAGAAAGAAAACTTTCATGTGAGGAGATTGAGTTTCAAGCGGTTTTTCCGAGGGAAAAGCCTGTGGCAGTCTGTGAATGGCCAAATGCTTTCACATGACAAGTGGCAAGGAGCCAGTAGAAGTGAGAATCGCCTGTGGTGTCTGACCAAAAGGACCACCCACACCTGCTTTGTGCCAAGAGCTGCTTTGCGAACACGGTGGAGGCAGTGCCTAAGTAAATATTATATAAATCGTGCAGAGTTCATGTATGAAAAAAGGCGATGCTGAATGGCAGCTGCTATGCAGCTCGTGGGGCTGTGGTGTTTAATGTCTCTGACAGAGCTCAGCTGTGCTTTCTCAGGCATGCCATCCCGTCCCTAAGAAAGTAGTGGAGACTGCAGCCAGTCAAGACTCTTTGTGTTTCATGGCCACTTGCTCCGTTACAGGGACATTTCTTATGCCCTTCTGACCACCAGGCTCATCTCCGGAGCATCCCGGGAAACCTGGCGGCCATGTGCCTGGATGAGTACACAAACTGCAGTAGTAGTGCCATTATGAATAGGGCTGCTGCCATCTGTTGGTTGAAATCTCATGGGAAGCTGGAAGAATCCTTGAATTGATGATGCCATATCTAAGATGTGGATATACTGAGAAAAGAGTTTTAATTTTAGTTTTAATGATAAGTGTGATAAGCTCATGTTTTGGAAGTTGTAAGGGAGGGACAAGATTCTTGGTCTGCATCACTTAACCCACTTGCTGACCTGCATCTCAGTTTAAGTCCTTTGCTGAAGTACTGGCCAAAGTTTTAACTTTTCAAGCTGTGGGTGCAGTACAAACATTTCTCACTACAGCACTGCCACCTTCAGCAGCTTGTGCTGGTAATTGCTCATGGACTTTCCAGAGCTGAATATTTACTGACTGCCACCTCTGAGTCAGAAAATTGATATGGACCAAGAATAACCCCTCACCTCTTTTTACTTAAGATTAATAGTAAGCTGGATAAGTTTCCAGGACTGATCTCTACGTCCTCCCACAACCAGCACAGCTGAGGAAGGAGGCCACCCATTGAGGCTGCTGAAAGATGCCCTGCTGCTGTGAGAAATTCCTGCCTGTGTCATCAGGGCTCTCAGCAGAACAGAAGTCTGTAGACATTGCCCAGATTTGTAAAAGTTTGAGACCAGCCTATGATATGGCTGTCTCTCCAAAGGCTGCAAGTGTCCGGATTTCTGCCTTCCTTTCTCCCAAGCCCAGAGCAGCTCAGTATTAACATTCACTTCACGGAGCTCTGCTCTAGTCTCTGCCTGAAAGTCACAGCTACAAAATAACTGTTAAAAGATTATAGATTGAGCAGCCCTGAGCGATGATAAATGTTCACTTCTCAGCTTTCTCCACAAGTTGTTTAAACAAATCTACATGCAACAAACATTTCCAGAGTGAAGAGCTTCTGCAGTGAGTTAAATTGAACCTGCAGACTCCTGTGTCCCCAGTGATGTGGGTATTAGAGGTTAATGCTCACATTAACCATCTCAGGCTGTACAGCAATTTCTCCTCTGCATTCTGCCAGGCTCCACGCAACCTGCCTGTACCTCACCTGCAACAAATTTCTTACAGTGTTCAGGAGTAGCTACTGAGCATACTGAAAAGGCAGGATACTCACACCAGGATGTTTCTTGGCCTTTCGTGGGAAATGTGCATGGATAGAAGCACCAGCATTTCTAGCAAACATGGTTCCTTTGGACTTGACAAAGTTTTCGTTTGACTTGGAGTGGGGGGTAGTTTGGAAGTTTCCAGATTTCTTTCCATGTAGGTTGAATGGAAAGTGGAGTTCCAAAACCATTCCAGTGGCTGCCACTAACTCAGGTGGATGAGGAATTCTTCCTCATACATGATCTAGCAATTGTTTTTTCTCACAGTGCTCAGGTCACACTGCAGCTAGAGGTCCCGTTTCTTTTGCAGTCAGCTGTGCTGGTAGGTTATGGCACTAATGTTTCCCACTAACTTCCAATGGCTACAGCATATTTTTGAAATTTTAGGAAGCTCATTTCAATTTCTGTGTGATCTTGGAAGAACTGGTGGAAACCAGACAGAGAAGAACCAATTTCCCTCAGTAATTTAGGACTCCAGCTGAACTCTTGTTCAAATTATACAAAATACTGAAGACAGGCTCACTTTCTGGAAGTGTGCCTGTGGCTTTCAGCAGAGATTTAAAGAAGAATTAGCTGGCTAGGTTAAACACAGCCTTACTCACTCTTGTAAATCACAGCTCTTAATTCTTATTTTTGCTTTTTTGGCAAGAATCACAGGCTGAGGATGTGTTCTTGTAATAAGGCAAATACATGAGTACCTACAAAGCTTATATAAAAATTACTGATGAATATACACTAGAGACGAACACATGGTTATGATTAATAAAAGAGGAGATAATGGACCCTGACCTTCTTTAACCAACATACTGCTCAGTTTCTGGCTCATTTCTTTGTTCAGTTTTGCATGTGGTCCATCTAGCTTTTCCATGAGAAAGCTCAGACAGGGCTCTGAGGAGGGTTCACTACCTTAAATGCAAAGTAGCACTTTTATCTATCTTAGACTACTCTACCACCGGTTTGATCATGCTTCCCCTAGTTCTAGGGGTGAATAACCATTCTGCCATCACCTCAGCCACTGCCTTCATGATTTTGCAAATGTCAGTCATAATCCCCAGTCTCCTTGTCTCCAGGGCCTTCCTCAGAAGTTGCTTTGTTACCTTGATCATTTTACTTGTCCTCTCTGCCCTTTCTCTAACTTCATTGGAGAGGACATAGCTTAACATCAGTAGGAATGCCCTATGTGTGGGTTCTGAGGTGCAATTCTCTAACTCCAGACACAGTAGCCCCTTATGAAGTGTCCTCCAGCCTTTCTGCCCCACAGGCTACCTCATAAGGAGCAGTTTGACTGTTCCAATCATGTTGTCCTGAGGACATCTTACTGCACAGGTCTGCATGGGCCAACACGGACCCTAGACAGAAAGTCCTTTAAACTGTGTGAAAGTTTATGATAAACATAGGTGAGGTCATCCCCCTTATTCCCTTCTACACACAGTGTGAAATGACCCAGAAAAGCAGCCAGTGGTGTAAAGAATAGATTGACTTTCTAGCAATGCCTCTGCTCCTCTATGAGTGCAGGGCAGTGGCAGCAGTGTCTGTCTGGTTGCTCTCTGAGGGATGCTCCTCTGAGGGTTGTGCAGCAGCAGAGCTGTGCTGCAGCCACAGGGCCATGGGGACAGCTGCCTGCTTAGTGAGGCAGAACAGGTTTGGCTGCTAAAGGCAGAGGTTCTCTAGGGTGTTTCACTGAATCAGTTATTTTCACAAGGTAATATCAAAACCAAAACTCAACAGGCCAAAGAAATGAAAAAAAAAACAACTCACAAAACCCAACCAAATAAAGCCTCGTAGGACCAGGAAAGCACTTGGCAGTTACTGAAGATTTTTCAAGTCAGTCAAATGACTAATGTCTTTCCTGAAACTCCTGGCCCCTTCCAGCAGCCAGCCAACTCCCATGACCACTTGACAGCCCTGCCTTGGCTCTGGGGGAGAAGCTGCTCCCCAATGCCTCTCAACAAAAGCCAGGGGCAAGCGAACCTCCTGCCAGCCAGCAATATTAAAACGTTCAATTTAGCAGAGCACTCAGCAGCCCAGTGTGTGGCTGAGGTGGTGGCAAGGGGAAGATGTGTGGCCAAGCCTGACTTGCTGGCTCCACAGCCCTTCCACTTGCTGTGGATTCCAGCAGAATCATATCCATTTGTATGCATGGATCCATCTGTGCATTTTTAGAAGCATCTCTATCACCCTTGCTGCAAGGCTGGGGCCCAACGGAGAAAAGAAAAATGTGGTTAGGAGGAAATAGTAATGAGTTCTTACAGACTGCTTTTGTCTGACTCAGCCCATTAGAGTCTGTGTTTCACAATTGCGTGATGCAAAATACGCCCATCATGAGATGAAACAGGAAAAGCAGTGCTTGTCTACCTGCTTTACCATGGGAACTTGCTGGTCTTCTGCTAAAGGTCTCCAGATGGTGTCTTGGTTTGAAAAGACAGCTGTCTGACAAAAAGAAATTAGTGTCATTAAGAAATATATCTTGCACATCATCTTTCTGTCATCCCTGCCCAGGGTCAGAGCTGAGGCATGAGATGTTGGGCCAGAAGCCAGAGTCTTTATTTGCTCTTTTGCCCCAGCACAACCATGAAATCAAGTTTATTGACACAGAAGTGAGTTCAGTTTTCATGAGAGAGATCAGATGGACTCAGGTCCGTGCTGTATATACCCAGTCCTTGTTGTAGGATTCAGTAATGGTCACATTTTCCCCATGCCTCTTGGTGCAACTCCATTGCTTTTAGCTGACAACAGCACCCAGTTGGCATGCAATGGAAGGAGAATTGACTGTGGAGAAAACAGTCTTTTGGGTCTTTTGGATCTCCTGAGTTTACATTTCTGTTTGAGTAAGAGTCAGTCTCCTCCCAGACAACATTTGCCTTGCTTGCTCCCCTCCACACATCTCCCAAGGAGAGGCTAATTACTGTGGGCTGCAAAACACCCAAAAGAGATTTTGCCTTACTTAGCTTAGGAGAGAAGACATGGAGAGGGGATAAAGCTGCAGCAGGGATTGACAGTGGTGGAAATTTAAATGGGGTCAGATATGGCTGCAGCACTGATGAGGGGCAGTGCATGTGCCATATGAGGCAGCAGAACAGGGTGGGGGACAGCAACAGCCCTGATGGCCTCCCACATCCTCCTTCTCATAAATCTTCCTCAAGCTGATGGAAGGTGACATGTTCATCTATTTCCAGTGCTGAGGGTGCCTGTCCTTTTATAAATCCAACCTGATATCTCTTGTCCTGTCTTGACCATGAGTAGCTATGCAACTTCTGGGCATGCCAAGAATGATAATGGGAGTGGTGTAAAATTCTGAGAGGTGAATATATTGCTCATGATAATCTTTGTGCTTCTTTATCCCTCACTTTCTTGGATGCTAAATACATGTCTTCTAACGCCAGTCCTGTGAGAGTGCAGTGCTGAAATAGCTCTCTCTCTCTTCCTATAAGCATCTTCTAAACATTAACCAACAATTCCTCTGCAAGGTTTTTGAGTTTGTTCTTGGGAATCACTGCTCTTCCTTTAAATTGCTCCTTCAGTGGGACAACACAGTCATAGCTCTGCCATACCTCAGCATTCACTCAGGGCAGTCAGATGCAATTTAGATCGACTCCATCATTTCATGATAGGTTTCTGCCTTGTGCTGACCCACTTCTCTGTTGCTCTTTTTATTTGTGTGGTTGTGTCCTGTTTTTTTTCTGGGATAGAGATAATTTTTTCTTAGTAGCCGGTACAGTGCTGGTACAGTTTTGGATTCAGTATGGGAATAATGTTGGTAACCCAGTGATGATTTGGTTGTTGTTAAGTAGTGCCCACCCTAAGTCAAGGACTTCTCAGTTTCCCATACTCTGCCAGTGAGGAGCTGCACAAGAAGCTGGGAGGGAGCATGGCCAGGACAGCTGACCTGAACTGGCCAAAGGGATATTCCATACCATACTTCATGACCAGTATATAAACTGGAGGCTGTTGACCAGGAAACAGTCTGATAGCTGTTCAAGGATGGGCTGGACACTGGTCAGCAGCTGGTGAGCAACTGCATTATGCATCACTCACGATTTATTTCCGTTGAGTTTTATTATTTTTCTTTATTGTTACTGTTATTGTTATCATTATTCTATTTTACTTTGATTCAATTATCAACTGTCCTTATCTCAACCTACGGGGTTTTTTTCCCTTCCCTAACTCTCCTCCCCATCCCACAGGGGTAGAGAGGAGTGAGGAAGCAGCTGCATGGTGCTTGGTTTCTGGCTGGGGTGAAACCACAACAGTTTGTCTATGTGATCCATCTACAACATAGTGATATATACCTATACTGATGGAATAGGTGTATTGCTGATGAAAGACAGGTCTGATAATTGCATAAATAAAGTACAGATAATGGAAATGAAATCAATGTACTCAGGCAGGAAATAAGCAAGTGCCATATGAAATGCACATTACACCACCGACAGGTATTTTAATATAGCTTGTGAATAAGGGATTTATTTATAAGGAAAATGCTAAGACAAAACCTCAGAGTCTAATTATTTATCCAGCTATGCAATTATTAGTTATAAATCTCTAGAATGGCCGAGAAAGTGTTTGGGGAAATGCCAAGTCTGGCTCAGACTTGTGAAATGCTATTGCTAGGAACTGTGTTATTCCTAGCAATATATTATGGCCAAAGACACCAGAGACTTTCCATTTTCTGGGAGCTCTGCCTTTTTGCAGCAAAAAAAGTGCTTTCAGTGGTGGCTTTAATATCATGTTGCAGGCTTCAGCCACACAGGGGAGGAGGAATGGAGGCAGTTCCATCTAATCCAGACCTTTCTGGATTAAATGTCTGTTATGTGGTTGCAAGCGACAACAGGGGACCGGATTTAATGGCCCAGGTGGTCCCTTCATATTCTGTACTCATATCCTCTGCTATTCAAATGGTTCCTTGGGGGTTTCTGCCTGATCAAATATGAATGGCACTAAATCCTGAGACCTGTTGGAAAAGCACCAACCTGAGTGATAGAATATGTGCTGAGGCAGAAGTGGAGCGTGTGAGTTAGCCCGGCTCAGTTTGTCTTACCCCAACCCCAAAACGACAGTATTTGAGGCACCAGACAGTGACAGGTCCTCAGGAGCAGGGGACACAGCTCTGCTTCCCTCACAGCTACTGCACAGAGAGGTCCTTTGTTAGAAGCTGATACTGGCTCTGTTTCAGTGCTCTTTGCACCTTCCATCCAAGGCACACCTAGTCCTGTACCTAAAATCTCAACGTCACTAGACTTTTGCCAATGGTAAAACAACAAACACCATCAAGTAATCAGTAGGATCTCCTGGCACACTGAGCACGGCACTTCGCCCCCAGAACTTTGGATATACGTCATAATTTCATCTTGACCCACATATATGATGAGTATAAAGAATGAGTTACGTACCCTTGTATAGTTCTCACAGGGCACTTATGGTAGGGATGGATATCTTAAGCAAATCTCCCACAAATTTCTGCTGTGTTTTATAAGGAAAGATGAAGAAACTGGACCAATAATCAACTTTAGATCTCTTATTAGTGTAAAACCTATCACATTATTACATATATTACACTAGCCAAACATGGGGAAAAGCCAATTGGAATTTGCCATCTGGGTTAGAAAACCCCAGAAAGCAACAGTAAAAATCACTGACACGTTTGGAATGAAACTTGTAGGAAACGTTTCCCAGCTGACACTTGCCAAAACCTAGTGCAGACTGGTTTGAACTAGGGTTAGGAAGCTGTGCATATACAAAGACTTCCTGGGATGTGCAGCCTTCTCAGGCTTGGTACAGCTCCGCTATAACAAAGAGCTGCAACACAGGCTGTGCTGAAGAAACGATTGCTGCATCACCCCCTGTGTTCTCTCAGCCCAGAAGGGAGGGGAGGAACCATTAGGGATCCTGCCAAATATTGTCCCAAGCCACACTTTCCCAGCTGCTGGCCCTGGATTTATTCAGGCTCTTCTGGAGGCACACATCTGACCTGTGTCTGCTCTGAGCCTGCCTGCATCTGGTGGCATTTTTGCTGAAGGAGGCTGAGTACAGGATGCAGGGGGTGTGACTCTGCAGGTTTGTGTGAGCTTCCCTGAGTGGATTGGGGATGACAATGGGATGATTTATTCTGTGGGCTGCTGCTCCCATCACAAGTCCCAGGACACGTCCCCTCACCCAAGCCTCGAGGAGAGTGTTCACACCCACCTCGATGCTGTTACTGCCTTTGGGGCTGCAGCTGTGTGGAGCTGCTGTGCAAGAACTGTGCCATGCCTCAGGCCAGCAGAGCAGTCTCCTCCCCTGGGAGATGTTAGGAGATGGCCACTTCTCCTTTGCAAGCCCTGGAGCAGATTGGTACCATCCAGGCTTGAGGTTTGTGTGTGACTCGTGGTCATCAGATGGTGGAGGGAGAGAACAAGCCCTGTCCAGCTATGGTCTTGAAGGCCTGTGGACTAATCTTTCTCTCATTTACAATGTTGAATTTTTCATGCTACACTAATAAAAGGCATTTGTACCATACTGCAGTCATTTGCTGAATCGTTTGACAAAGAAACGAGTTTGGCTGGGTATCTCCTAATGGTTTTGCAGCATGCATCACCACTCCATTCCCCTTGCCTTGCTGGACAGCCGTGGTGTACTTTGCAAAATTGGCTGGAAGCAGAAATTCATCATAACATAACATCAGCTGCACTGAGTCAACCCAAAAAATGCTTGTCAACATGATCCTACCTCTGATGGTGGCTGAGAGCGAGATCCCTGTGACTAAGTGTAAGCACAAGGCAAACAGAATGAGACTCCCCAGGCCTCCCATTAATTCTGGCTGTATTTAAAAGCAGCATTTGAGCCTGCACAGGATAAGCCTGTGCTGATCCCAAGTTCAACAGCACAGCTACTCAGGCATCTTCAAATGCAACCTCAGCTACGCTGAGCAGAGCACACTGCACAGACAGAGATGAACATGACTTCCCACCTTGCAGTTAACCTTGCAGAAGATTTAGCCTCTCAGGCTCTTTCTGCAGACAGGTGTAACCCACAGAAATGAGATGTCTTCTGCCATTTGAAGGGATGGAGTGGTTTAGGGGGAGATTTGCTGAGGGCTCATCTTGAAGCAGAGGTGGGAATGAGACACTGGGATCACGACTGGGAAAGCAAGGCTTGGGATAAGCATACAAAGTTATGAACCATCTCCTTCCAGTGCCTGCAAAATATCAGATGTGCTCAGTGGTGTACGAAGCCACAGTGTTTTCATGTGATGTGCAACCTCACAACTCTACCTTACTTACCCTTCTCATTTGCATGGTGGCAGCACGTGGGAGACCCGTCCAGATCCCCTCACACCCCCCCAGCAGCGCAAAAGGTTTCCCTGGGGCAGCTCTGTGTGTCACACAGCCGCTGGTGGGTCTGGAATGCCCACGGTCACAGATGAGCATCTCTGCATCCCACAGGAAGCAAACACCCGGCACGTGTTGCCCAGTGCCTGATGGGTGCTGGGAACACAGCCCTGATCCCAGGGTGGGATCCCACTGTTTCACATTAGCACGTTGAGTACGCTGTCATCTGAAAGCTCCTCAGACCACACAGGGCAGGGGAAAACCAGAATGTGTCACAGGGGATCTGGGAGAGAAGAAGGAAGAGAGGCAAGGGGTGATTCAGCGTGCCAAATCAGCCCACCACAGAGTGAGTGGTGATGCAGGACACTCAACACCTCAGAAACCAGGTCAGCCTCTTCCAAACACATTTTACAGTGAAATACTGGAGGTAGCTGTTACTGAGGTGCAAATGTGATAAGTCATGAGCTCTGGGCTTGCAGCATCTGAGAAATGTCAGGCCTGGGGAAGCACATGCAATCCCACAGAGAAGTGGTGGCTCCAGTGGGATGGGACCTGTCACCTCATGGGAGCAAACTGCCTTCTGGCTCGGGGGACCTTGCTGGGATGGCTGGGCTGTGAACAGGTAGGAATGTATCACTGTTTGTTGCTCTTTCTGATTTTCACTTCTGCTATAAAAGACTGTTTCCAAGGCCGTGTGAATTGTGTGTGAACAGGAGAAATTCGGCTGACTTTCGCCGAGGAGTTGGAGCTAATGTGTTATTAGCCACCTCTAAATTTGAGCCAAGTCTGTGCTTCTGCCAGTCCTGTCAGAAGGGCTACATCCCTCTATTTCAGTGAGAAAAACCCCCACAAACTTACAAACCAAAGACCCTGTTTGGGAAATGAAAGCACTCTTGTAAAATATAGCAGCCCAGGAACAAAGCCAGCCGTGGGTGGGATGAGCAATGACCAGCAGGGTTTTTGGTCCCCATAACAAGCTTGGGCAGAGTTTCCTGCTGCTCTTTCACATCTGTGAGCAGTGTCACTGGTGTGTCCTGTCAGAGATCTGCAGCAGAGGTTGCAGGCTGGGCAAGACCCCCAGGTCAGTCATGCTTTCTGTGCTGTGAGGGATGCTGTGCAAATCAGACAGTGTGAGGGGAGAGGAGGGAGGGCTGGCCTCTGGGTGACTCTGTGGTGACTTGGTGTGAACTAGGCCCCACAGGAGCATTTCAAGACTGATACATCAGCACAGCATTTACACCACACAGAAGGGACACACCTCACAAGGACCTCTGTTAAGGTCCCCACGTGCAGCAGTGGGGATCCAGGAGTTGAGGTAGGTTAAAAACAAGCCAGTAAAGGGGGAAAAAAGGTTGTTTTCAGCCAGATCAGGTCCCTGCATGGCTTATCAGGTGGCTCTGCCAGTAGGTGCATTGACTAGGAGGAATATGGAGGGGACAACCAACACAGAGAGGGATGAATGAGTGAAGTAGGCGCTGAAAGGAATGCTTGGGAAGCATCCTGAAGGGAGCTGGGAGAGAGGGCACATGAGATTTGGGCAATGAGGTCAGAGCTGAACCAAGCAGTGGGGTCATGCCATGAAAACTGTAATTTTCTGCTCTTCAGCAATGCCTCTGCTGAAGGCAAGAGGAGCGAGATACACTCCAAGAAACCTCAGTGTTGTTGAACATAGCTCAGGACTGAGCTGCCACTTGAACTGTGATAAATGACTGCCTGCTTTGGCTTATGTCTGAGAGAAGGAGGTAAATCTGTCCACCAGCAGAGGTATGTGGTCCTCACAGTGGTGGTAGAGCACAGGGACACACGACTGCAGCCTCACAGCTGCTGGCAGGGACTTCCACCATCCCCTCCTGTCTGCTGAGGGCAGTGGGAAGGCTGGCACTGCCTTTTGAAAAGCAATTCCTTTGTTGCAGCAAAATGAATGGCAAGAAGCAGCTGGCCAGGAGATACCATGCTGTTCTGTTTAATCCCAGAGGACCAAGAGGGCTCTTGCTGGATCAGACTGACACCCTCTGAGGTGCTGTGCCAAAAGCACAAAAAGCATTTGTTTGGGGATGAAGGCAGCAGTGGCACTCTCTTGGGGAAACACAGGAACAATAAATCAATCGTATGCGTGTACAAGTGGTGGCAAATAGCAGCACAGCAGGCAGCAGTCTGCTGCTCCAAAACCTCCCAAAGCATCCTCTGGCCCTGCAAGAGGTCAAGGCACACAAGTAGGTCCCTGTCACTTCCCAAATGGCAGAAACAACACTGCCACAACTGCGAGTGTAAGTCCACTGCAACGTCATCACACCTTTATTTCCCTAAGTGGAAAACACATCCCACTTCCTCTCTGCACCCCATGTCACAGCTGCCCCTTTGGTGTCTGTCCCCTTCCCCTGAGGATGAGCAGGAAGCTTCCAGAGGACAGCATCTGAACAGCTCAGTAGGCAGCCAGCACCAAGCCCCAGGAGCTCCTCTGTCTGATGAAATCATCTCACAGTGTGAAGATCCTCGCAGCTGAAATTGAAAAGTTTTGATTTTTTTTCTCCTCTAAAGGGAAGAAACATCTCACTGTGGAAGCCGTTTATCCTTTGGGGCAGGAATTTCCCTTTTGCCAGCTTCTGTGTTTCTCTGTGCTGGCTGGGAGCAGTGAGATGTTCTGGCAGGCAGGATGGAGCAGAGCTGATGCTCTCCTGCCCACAGCCTCCCTCAGCCAGGGCAGGTACAGTGAGGGGCAGAGTTCAGCACTCCTCTCTCCATGGGACATGGGGATCACAACAGTGCTGCTAAGAGCACCTTTTGCTCCACTGCAGCCAGTCAGCAGTGCAAGGGCTGATTCTCCACCCTCAGCCCTTGAAGTATTGAACTGCCTTGATGGGGACCACAGCTGAGGTGTCCTGCATGCTCTCTGGTGGCTCCAGGGATAGCAGTCTTCTTACCCAAAGGGATTGTGAAGCTTCTGTCTGTCCCCCATGTGCTCCAAAGGGATAACAGGGCACACAACGTCCTTCCCTCTCCCAGGAATCAGCATGTTCTCTGCAAGGGTGCTGGTAGGCTCTGGTGGGCTCTGCAGAGCCCCTCAAAGAGGGGCTTTTTCATGGGAATGCTCTTCCTGCTCACTCCAGTGGGAACATGAGACCAACTTAAAATCACACCATGAACAGTTTTACTGCTATTCTCAGTTTTTACTGCCCTTTCACTTATCATGGATGGACCATTTCCAAGCACAGACTAGTCTTGCTCCCTGTGTCGTCTGAAAGTGGCACACCACTGCCTTGGGCCAGTGCTCAGTGCCTTGCAATATCCCATCCCAACAGGACGCTGGAAAGCTTTCTGTGAATATTAAACCTGCTACTCTGCTAGAAGAAAGTAAGCTCAGAGCAGGTGAGAGTTGAAGAAGGTGTCCAGGGTCAGTCTTTTCTTCATGCCAGCAGAATCACTTTCCCAGTCCTTAGAGACACATTTGGAAACCTGACCTGACAGAGGTGTGACTTAGACCAAGCTGATACTGCACAGGATGATTTTTCAAGCTCTGGGAACCTGGGAATCTAGGAAACACTGCAGGAAACCCTTGTGGCTGGTGCACACAAATTTCTTATTTTCACTCTGATTTTACCTGCTTGCTCAGATCCTGTGCTAAGCAGGACTGCTTGCTTTGGCACAGATAGGGGAGGGGTCCTGCTTCAGGACTGGGCCTCCTATTTGAAAGAATAACGAAAACCAGCTTTCAGTAGTAACAATACACCTGTTCAGAAATGTGGATGCTTTTGCATTGCTGTCAGGCTTCAAAGCTTGAGGGAATGGCTGGTGCCACGGCCAGCAGCACCGGCGTGCCGATGGGGCCGAGCTTCCACTAGAGGGTTGTAGTGCTGTGAGGAAGCAGACGTGGTTACAGTGGCAGAAATATTGCATGTATTCCGGGCCTTTGTCAGCAGATCAAAAGCAATCTGCGATACCCCGGCTTCCAGCAGCGTCTGCAGTCTCTGATGTGCGCAGCCTGCAAGCTGCGAGAGGGCTGGTGCCTGAGCAGCCTGCCTCCCTGCCTGCCCTGACAGCCTTCCCTGACAGCATTCACGTGGCTCAGCACCTGCAGCGGGGTTAGAGACATAGACAGATATACAGATAGATAGGTAAGAGCGGGGGAGAGATGGTAAGTAAACACACTGTGCCTACGCTTATGCACTGATGGACAGAACGTTTGTTCGTGCACCCGGGATTTTGATGCATGGACAGCCAGGAGGCATGGCAGTGGCACACCGTGGCAATGAGCCGGGGCACCACTGGTGAAGCCAAGCCCACAGCCCGGCAACGCGGTGAGTGGCACAACGTGCAGCATCACACAATGATAGAATCACAGCGTCGTTCAGGTTGGAGAAGGCTCATAAGGTCATTGAGTCCAATTGTTTCCCCAGGACTGTCAAGTCCAATGCTGAACCATGTCCCTCAGCGCCACATCTACACAGCTTTTAAATACTTCCAAGGATGATCACTCCACCACTTCCCTGGGCAGCCTGTTCCAATGCCTGACCACCTTCTCAGTGAAGAGATTTTACCTGATAGCAAATCTAAACCTCCTCTGGTGCAACTTGAGGCTATTTCCTCTTGTCCTATTGCTTGGCTGTTTGGGAGAAGAGACCTTTCAGGTAGTTGTAGAGAGCAATAAGATCTCCAGTGCCTCATCAGTGCTGAGTACAGCGGGACGATCCCTTCCCTGGTCCTGCTGGCCACACTGTTGCTGACCAGCAGAACGGGGAAGCATTAGCCCTCCATATACAGCTGTGGCTCCAGGTCAGGAGCTGCCATGCCGTGCATTGCACCAAACACGTGTGCTGACCCCTGGAGTTTTCAAGCCAGCCTTAAGCAGCAGCCATCAGAGGGGACTGTCACTTCTGCCACCAACCATGTCCCCAAGTCCAGTGCAGCTCAGCAGGTCCTCATAGGGTCTTGTGTATGTGATCCCAGCATGCATTTTTACAGTGGTGTTTGTATTTTTGCATGTTTATCTGTAGAATTGTAAAATCACAGACTGGTTTGGGATGGAAAGGACCTGTAAAGGTCATCTAGTCCAACCTCCTTGCAAAGAGCCTGTGTGTACAGCAGCTTTCTGAGTAGATGGTGTGCTAAGTGCTGACAACTGTACCAACAAGATCAGGGTGGTTTTGCTGCTGGAAACAAAAACTGGAGCTGTGTAAGTCTGGGAAAAGCCCAAGTATCACTGACGTGTCCTTCAGAAAGAGTGGGAAGGCAAATGCAACCACAAGGCCTGCCTGTAATATGGTGTGACATTCACCAAGAATTCACACAGTGATCAATTTATGTTGCACCTGTTTGTCTGACACTACGACTATTTCCATTTACAGATAGATGGAAAATGGATTTTGCCTACATTTCAATCTCTTTTGTTATCAGAAACGTTTTGAGGAAGCCAGTAGGAGATATTCTTGCAAAATAAAACACTACAGCAAAAGATGGGCTTTGGTTCCTCTGAAAGATGACCTGATCATACCTAAGTACAGCTATGTAAAAAGCAACCATCCAGTTGACAGGGAATCGTAGAATATCTTGAGTTGGAAGGACCCGCAAGGACCATCATGTCTAACAGAGAGGCCATGGAGTGCTGTGATAGGTTATCTGACCCCAAATAGACACTTGAATCTTCTTCCCTTTATAGCTGGCTGGTGGAGAGCCACTTCTCATGCTAACAGGGGAAAAGTAGGGGTTCAAGTGAGCTGTTTCTTGATATAGAGGACAAAAAAGCCCCAGAGGAGACTCAACCATCTGCAGAGGCCTGCAAGGTGGACACATGGAGCTGGGAGAGCCACCTCCCACAAGTGATGGTTTCCATTAACAAGTCCCAGACCTCAGGGAAGCCAAACAGGCTGGAGAGCAGGGACTGGTGCTGGTGAAGTTTCTCCTGCTCTGAACTGGCTAAAGGTGGTGGCAGCATGAGCCTTTGCTGATCCCAGCAATGCAGAAGAGCTCTGGAGCTCCACTGGGATTACCGCTCTCCTCCTGGGGTGCTGCCATCCCTTGGTGGGTTGACACCATGGAGCAGAAGGCAGTGGGTCTCCACCAAGGATAGGCAGCTGGCATGAGCTGTGAAGAGAGCTACGGCAGAAAAGCATGATGTGAGGAGTAAGTGAAGTGTGTTATATGGGAGGGAAGGAACATGAGTGCCCTGCCTGGGAATAGGATATCCCAGCAGCTATAGGTTGGAAGGCTAGATTAATTTTTTTTAATTACCTATTCTAACCAGTGAGAGCATTTACAATCATCATGCAATAAATGTGTCTATTACTAACCTTTCACATCTAAGATTCCTGTAGAACACACACACACAAAGAAAAAGATGCAGGTGAATTAGCTGCAGAGGAGAGCAGCCATGCACAAGCACCGTTGCCCCATGAGACGGCCCCAAAACCCTCTAGCCTTAGTGTAGTACAAAGGCAGATGGCTTTCTGCACCTGCTTTTGTGAACAGCTCCGCAAGCCCTCTTCTCACATAGCGAGGAGTCTCTTTCCCTCCGGAAGGAGTCATAAAATACAGCTTTATCCATCCTGAATGCAGCAATCAGACAGGCTTAAGAGCTGAAGCGCTCCTAGGGTAGCAATGCTTAAAAAGATTGCACCGACCTGTTTGCCTGCCGCGGTCTGCACCCCTAATCAAAGCTCTCCTCAGCGTGGACCTGCGGGGCACGTCGTGAGGGCTGCAAGCAGAACACCGAACGTGCTCGCAGGGGGAGTTGTTAACTCGGTCCTGTGGGGGCCGGGCGCTGGGCCATCGGCAGCTTGCACAGAGAGCCCGGTGCCGCTGCCCCTGCTCCGCTCTCCGGCCCGCTGCTGAGCCGCGGAGCGCCGGGATCACGCACCGGGCAAAGAAGACGCCAGCAGACACTTTTCATCGCTTTAGACTGTTTTATTAACAAAGCCAACCGAAACAAACCCAACCCCACCGGCGATATTCTGTGAAGTCATTTACACACCACTCCTTTTCCCAGCTCCGGGAGAACAAAGAGGCTGAAGTGCAAATGAGATCAGTGTGGTGAGCATTATGCACATGAATATTTATCGAGGAAGACCAGAGCAGGGCCAATTCGCCACCCTCCTGCAACAGCAAGAGCTTGGTCATCAACAAGTCGGAGGGAAAGGGTAGCTGAAGAGGCTGGTCCATGCCTTTGTGCGGGCAGGGGTGTGTGGAATGCCGGTGAAAGGCTGTTCCTGCGTCTGAGGGTGACTGGGGGAGCCACCAGTCAGGAAGGACACTGGGAGCATCCCGGGGTTTGGTACAAAAGCTAAGTACAACACAGTTATGAAGCAAGCATACAGTGTCCCTTCCAGTCATGCAATCAGCTTGAAAGATGCACTTTAAGGAAAAAATTCTAAAGAATTAACTGAAAGCTGTTACCTTTCCTTGGGCGTGCCAAGTGCTCCTGATAAATCTTTTTCCTGAAGAAAAAAGCAAGGCTAAATCAAACTACAGAGCTTGTCAAGCGTGAGATTTACAGAAATCTCACTGGGTTATGGGTTCATTTCTTAAACAGTTGAATTATAGCAGCTTCTGGGCATCGATATATGAAGCATGCTGACCCCCTCAGTGCTGTGGGGAGTTAGGGTATGAGCAGCAATGGAGAGATCGCGCTGGTTATCGTCTTAATGTGTATTTCAAAGTCACTTCCAAAAAAATAGACAAGGTAGTAGTTGAGTATTCCAGCCACAGACATGAGGAACAGGAACAAAATGATGCGCTTTCCAAACAAGTAACCAGGAATGCTGAGGAGACAGAAACGGGAGAAAGCGATTTGTTAATGTGCATCATCTCACACGAGAACCCACAGACTTTGGACTCAGCTGTTGAGAACAAGTGAAAGATCTCAGGGGCTGACAGAGGGGGAGCAAATTTCTTTTCTGTCTTGCATTGCCGGGCAGTTGAGAGGACTGAAATGTAATTTTCAGGATCCATTTGGGTCTGGATTTGGCCTTCCGTTCTCAGAGTAGGCTGCTGCTTACAACAGCACCTATTCAGAGGCATTTGAATGTGTTCTCATCCATTACAGGGTGTGGGACAACGCTGTTTCACATGCGTGTACTTTGCTTCATTCATATGAATAAAATATAAGTATCAACATAAAAGGACAATCTTGTGCAAGCAGTGGCACAAACATGTAAACTTATGTTTGCAGAGAGTCCTGTGAGCAGGAGCTGCAGGCTGCCTGACCCCAATGCTGCCGCACATCCGACATCTCCCACAGCTACCCCCATTCATCCAAAAGAGAGGGGCTTTCCTGCACTACCCAATGCCAGCAGCTCTTGCAGACAGCACCACAAGCCAGCAGCTGAGCATGTGGAAGTGGCAGCATCCAGCTGTGCTGCTACCACATTCTGGATTTTGCAAAGAGGCTCTGCAAGTCCTTACCTCTGAGTCCTCTCCCCGAGGTAGCCCACAAAGTACTTCTGCCTCACAAACAAGTACATCAGGCCAGCAAAGGCAGCAGGAGCTGGGTAAAGGATAAAACAAGGCATTAAAAACAGCACCCCAGGTCTCACTGTATGCACTGTCCCCATCTGCTGCCTGGGCTGGAATGGAAATGGGAATCTGCACTCTTGGGTTATGGGACAAGCACTGGAACTGGGATGGAGACCTCTACATGGGAAACAGCACTTGCCTTGCCCTCCCTCCAGCTTTTCTGAAGACTTTGTGGGTGTAATCCTGCCCACAGCTGTGCCCACTGCAGCGCACATACTCACCACCATCCTTCCAGTACCTAAAGGGAGCCTACAAGGAAGCTGGAGAGGGACTTTTTACAAGAACATGAACTCATAGGACAAGGGAAAAAAGGCTTTAACCTGAAAGAGAGCAGGTTTAGACTATATTTAAGGACAAAGTTCTTCACAGTGAGAGTGATGAGGCACTGGTACAGGTTTGACAAAGTTGTGGATGCCCCATCCCTGGAAGTGCTCAAGTTCGGGCTGGATGGGGCTTCAAGCAACCTGGTCTGGTGGAAGGTGTCCCTGTGTGTTGCCATGCTCTTTCAGCCTTCTGATGTTTACCTTTGGGAAATTCTTTTCTCACGCACATTTTCTGTAAACTATGGATGTTTACATTCCTTCATGGGGGTGGAGTTCTCTTGATTGACACCTGTCTTGACCAATGTGATTGGAGAGGTGTTAACCTTGCTTGCCAATCACTTGGTCTGCTTGTTATACTACATATATGGGTCTGTGATGTAATAAAGTTAGTCCTCTTGGTTGAACCCAGGTCAGAGTCCGTGTAGTCAATCTAGTGTGTCGCTGCGACACCTGTGCCTGGTAAGGGAGCTGGAACAAGATGATGTTTGAGATCTTATCCAACCCAAACCATTCTATGATTCTGTGAAGTCCAGTGTGGGTCGTACCAGGCTCAGGAAAGAGAGTGCCAACTCAGGCACTGTCCTTTCCAGAAACAGGAGGCCGTTGGTAGATGTACTTCACTAAGAGCAGGTGGAGGTTACATTATGGTCCAATACTAACTTCTGAGCGTATAAAAAGGGACTTTCCCCCATAATTTTATCTTTTCCCACAACTGCAGACAAAACCGCTTCTCCTCCTGGTCAGGAAACTCCTTTTTCCCCCAGAAAGAACAGACGTGTATCCCAGGTAAGCACCCATCTTAATGTTAGATAAACTCACATTGCATTGAAGGGGATCACAATTAGAAATGCAGGTCAGTAGTCCTGGGTTACCCTCAGCACATGGGAGAGCTGGCAGTTTTGGCAATTTAATAAACTGAGCCCATTTCCTGTCCCAAGACTAAATAATGTGGCAATAATCCAGCAACCAAGTACTAAACCCTTCACTCAAAACAAAGGGAACTCATCCATAATGCCAGTAAGGGACATGTTCCTGGCCTGGACTACCTTGAATCAAGTCTGGGAACACATCTGTTGACATAAGCCAAGCCATGCCATGAGTGTGCTGCTACTCAAGCAGCATGCTTAACTCCAGGACAGGAGGGTAAGAGAAGTTCCTCTGCTGCAGGAGGGTTGGTGTAACTTCCAAAGTGCTCACCATCCTTTGCTGAATATGGTGCCAGGTTGAAGGGGAAAAAAAACCCAAACCAGCAAATAAAAGAGTGTTACCTTGGCTGCAGAGAAGGCCAGCACACCAAAGCACAGCGAGAAACGTGGGGTATGCATGTCCGCAGTTCTGGCTACAATGGAATTTATAGGAGAGAAATCAGAGCACAGGCAAACAGAAAAAAAATCAGTAAGTTTCGCCAGCAGAGAATGGTAGCAGGTGAATTTGGGCTGCACTAGTGCCCTTGAGGGTAGACTTTTACCCAGAGCAGTGGGAGGTCCCTGACCTGCCAAGGGTTGGGCTCCTCACCCACATCTACTTCCCTGTTTTCTTACTCACATAATGGATTCCTTTGTGCTGCCTGATGAGGAAAACAAACCATCCTGTGCCCGTATGGCACCTGTGAAAGCCACTTTCTCCCTAATCTGTTTGATTATGATAGATGCTGTGAGCTTTATTGGCTTAAAGTCTTTTTAATTGAGTCATATTAATACAGCTATTGGATCAAACCAACAAATGTAGAATTGCATCACAAGTAAGAGTGTCTCACAGAGTTAACATGTGTCTTTGCAGGGAAACAGGAATGGTTTCCAGCTGCCTCCTTTAGCTGTGAATGCTTTCTGAGGGGGAGAAGTGAAGAAGTTGAGAATGATTCTATGTGGCAAAGGAGTGGAGAAGTGGAGAGCTGTGTGCCAAGGGAAGTGCCAGAGACCAAGGGATTTATATAAACAAGCTCTGCAACCTCTCTGCTCATCAGCAGGCTGACATCTCTGCTGGCTCTTTCCTTTGGAGCCCTTGGGACTCTGGCTGTGCCACATTTCCAGCAGGGAAGAGTGAACTGGTTCCCAAATGAAGGGACACAGTACTTGTGATGGCTGCAAGACCTATATAGATGCAGCACATGGTGTCAAGAAGGGTGCTGGATTCAGCCAGCAAATATATCCCAAAACCTCCTGTCTGTACACTAAGCACAGCTAGGGATTATGTACAAAGTCTTCATCTGAGGGAATTTGGAATACACCCCTGGCCCCCAAAAAGGTTTGGATTTAATTTTAATGCAGAGCATGATGAACCCCCCTCTCAGGGTGCCCTCACTGACTGCTCAGTTCTTGTCTACTCACTTGGCAGTGTAGACCCGGTCGAAGGAGGAGCATCCCTGCCGCTGCAGCCCCTTGCCATTGCAGTGCCTGCTTTCATGCTCCACTTTGTTAGCAAAAAAAGCTGTTAAAAAACACAGAGCATTCAGTCTGAGATGTCATCTGAAGATATTGCAGAAGCTGGGCTTTGTGGACTCAGCTCTGTTCCCGTGATCATCCATGCTGGATAGATGGCAGGAGAAGACACAGGTGTGTGAGGGTGCAGGATGTGGCCACTGCGCTCACTCTGTCACCCAGGTTTAACCAAACCCTCTGTGCATCCCCACATGTCTGTATGTGACTGGTACCAGGCTCTCACCTCCAATCCCTACTTCATCCCAACATTGCACTTTGGGCAGTCTCTGCATCTCTGCTGCAGAAGCACTGCCCTGACCCTGTCCTTTGAGCTCCCAGTGGGAAAAGAGCTTTCCAGTCAGAGCTGCCAACCCCAAATCTTGCTCTCCAACAGAGCAGGGAGACAAGGAAGCCTATTCTCTTTTAGTGAGACCCATTTGCCAAACCAAGGACATCCTGCAGGGCTGGTTCTTTTCCCAGAAAGGCCCAAAGAAAGACTGGTCTTAATGGCTGATCTGTGTGTATCCTCCTTCTAAGCCACAGAGTTGTGTCAGAGCATTAGCTGCTGCAAAAATGCAGCACCTCAAGATAATGTATCATGCTCTTGACAAACACGTTTTATCTGATGACACCAAACCAGAGACCATCAATCATATGTCTAAATACACCAGAGAGAGCTCTGGCAGGCTACAAGCCGCAAGCTTTCTGTTGTCGTGCAACCCATGTCAAGTGCATCCCAATCACTCTATGGCTTGGAATATTAACCTAATATATATGCATAAAAGATATCCCATCATGAAATACATTATTATAAGAATAAAAATTTAACTGGATAAGCTGCAGGATTTCATCCCTGTGATCTGAAGAGTTGCCTCTTTTTTTCCCCCTTCACTGATGCTGTCAATAAGTCTTTTGTACTTCCATTGTCTTTAATAAAAACTACTGAGTTTTTCGGTTCCCAGTATTGTGGGATCCCCTGGGTACATACAGCCCTCCTACAGAAAAACCCACGGTGCTTTAAGGCAGCACCCCTCCTCTGAGCCAGGCTGCAGACCCTCCCACTGCCACCAGCACAGTGCACTGGCCGGCTCCTGGGGGACCCAGACCAGACACCATCCAGTGGCACAGAGTTCTCAGCACCTCCACCTGCACACCAGCCCGGCTTTAGGCAAGAGATTACCCTGCCCACAGCGACTGAGAGGACCTAATTGAAGAGGACAGAGTTGATCAGCACTATTTTGTCCAGTGCTGAGCTGCAGCGAGGGGAAAGCACTTCCTGCAGGTCCGGGACAACATGGATTTACTGGTAGCATACCTCCTCCCTTTCTTTTATCCTGTGTGGGAAATCTCTAGAAAATACCACAGCTTCCGAGAAAACCAAGTAAGCTATTTATCTCCCTGTCCACTGCTGCAGGTGCTGCCACTTCCCAATATCAGCTTGCTGCTGCAGAGAGGCTCCACGACGCCGGGAGGCAAGAGGGTGCTTTCACAAGCCACCATGAGAGCACTGAGCAGAGCAAGGCTGGAGTGGAGAGGTTTAATTCACCTCAACTGCTCCAGGAGATAATGCCCCGAGGCTCCAAGGCTGCACAGACTGCCCAGAGCCTGGACAGTGGCTGTCCCACTCTGATCAAGGTAATGGGCAAGAGTTCAGTGTAAGCCCAGTTGTCTCACGTGTCCATGCCAACAGAAACTGGGAGCTGATGATCCCACATAGCCAGTGCTTGCAAACATGTCCCTTATGTCTCTCCACTTTGCTTCCTCTGTCCTGATCTGCTCGGCAATGACCACTGATATGCCCTGGAAGCTGCTGGATTGCAACATCTCTCCTCTGGTAAAAGAACAAAACTTCAGGCTACATGCGTCACTCAGTGGTGTGAGGCCACATGAGTCATCCCGTAGGATGTGGAGATTCCATCACGACCAAGGTGACAGTGAATGGACACCAGACTGGGGCAGCACCATAGCCCACCTCCATCTTTAGGAATAACAGCATTCAAGCTGTTTTCTAGTCATGCACCCTATGCAGAGAAGCATTTAACCACAAATTTACGTGGTACTGACTTCATGCACTTAGTCAAGCAGAGGCCCAAGTGCTTTGCTGAACAAGAGCCACAGCAAGAGTTCAGTACACCTGATACCTCTTGACAAACATCTCTGCTGCCTTTATAATTGCATTCACTGCCAGACTGCGTATCAGGTCTGGTCCTTCTAGACAGAAAACTTGGGAAGAGGAAATCAGATGGTGCAAAACTTGAAATCATGGTTTAGGGCTGTCTGCCTCACGTGCTTGGCAGACTCTGCCAAGCATCCTACTTCCCCTTTGTAGCAGTTGGGTCAATAATGTCACAGACAGATAAAAGCACATGGATGGAAGTCTGACACATGCGAGTCAGAGGAAAAAACCTGTATATAAAGTCATATGATTACATAGCAAGAAATGTATATTTGACACATTTTCTTAGTTATGGTACATGCTTTGGTCTTAATGTGCCATATTCTGGTGATGTCACATGCTGTGCATTTACCATAGAATAGCGTTGGGTTAAATGATGTGGCATTTAGTGCCTATGTTGAAACTAAACCAGTCTGCATCTCCTTTTTTTCTGCTCCTTGGCAGCTAGGCTCCACCACTTCCCCCTCTCTGCAGCAGCCCAAGAATAGCCCATTTCCTAGGACTTTGTGTTCAGTGGGAATCTGCCATTTGCAATAAGAAGACTTCACTAAATAGTTCTGGAATTTTCACCAGCCCCCATTCCCCTGCTGAATCTCTTTGATCCTGGGCAAACTTAGAGCTGCTGAGGCAAAACTCAATCCTTCCTTTGTATTCTGGGCAGAATTTCCTGCTAAAATAAGTATTTGTAAGAGAGGATGAAGAAGTTAAAATCAAATTTGCACAGGAGCGATACTTGTTTTATTTAAAAAATCTTGAAGTCTATACAAGGGACTATACAAGGTCTGAATAAGAGCTAGAGAAGGAACCTTCACCATCTCAGGAAATGTACAGTGTTCTTGGGACCACAGGTAATTGAGATTAGTTATACTGCAGGACTTGGAGATGCAGGAAAGCAGGAGAGCTGCCTGCCCACAAATAGCCCACACAGACTCCTCCAATTCTGTCCCCTTCACCCAGCTCCATGCAAAGGTCTGACCCATTGCAGCCCTCCAGGGACTCCATCCCTGTCCATGGCAGCAGGGCTCCAGCTTGAGAGCAGCCCTGGGTGACCATAGCAGGGACCTAGCTCGAAAAGGTCTTAGTCATCAAATCAAAATGCATATTGCCACAGGGTATCTCAGCGTATTAGTCCTTACATTAGCTGAAATGCATAACAAACTCACTCTAGAATGTCAGAGAGTAAGACCATGTGACTGTCAGGATACTGCCACAATGTCACACAAAATTCCATGCTTAGAAGGCTGTTTCTAAAGCCAAAGCCATGTCTAAGCATGCATGCACTTATAACCAAAGATTATCTATCCAAAGATCAGCTCAGCATATGCCATCCTGAACTTTCCTCAGCTCCCTTCCATGCCTTAAATAAATGTTTATTTTTGTCTTACCGTTCTGGACAACACTGATCAGGGTGACGATGGCAAGCAGGACAATGCTGCCCAGGGTCTCCTGGTCCATTTTGTGAGTGGGCTGTCGGGGTGGACACTGCAGCCTCGGTGGCAGCTCAGTGCTACGCGCACAGAACGAGGAAGTGAAGGTCTTATCTTGAATCATGAAACACTTCCTATGGCTTCACAGGAGAGTGGCAGCACCCTCTGCTCTGGTGCCTGTCAGAGCAATAACCACAGGTTTGCTCACTCGTCGTGTACAGATGTAGCCCGGGGAAAAAAGAGATTACATATCTGTGATCTAAGAGGATACATAATGGGGAAAGATACCTGTTGGCCTTCCTACACACAAGCAAAACCTGGATATCTAAAGCATGCTTGAGCATTTGGCCAGCTGTGTGGAGCAGCAGAAGGCTGGAAGAAACCAGTCAGGCTACCACGGCATTGCCAGCAAGTGCCTGGCCGCTCCACAAGTAGCTGGGAGGAGAAATAATGTTGCCAAGTCTCAGCAATGGTGTTGCTGTCATGCAGATGCTCTTCCTTGTCACATCTCCATCAGTCTCACCAGTGAGGAGACCCCAGACCCGCACACCACGAGCCAGAGCCCCTGAACCCCCTGGCATATTGGAATGGGCAGCACACCAGTGCTGTGAGTGTTGCTGGTGAGCACAGAAATATGTCTTTTGTTACCAGGTGTGGATCCTGCATCCTTCCCCCTACGAGTAACTCCTTGGAAGACAGTGACAGCTTCAAGCATTCAGCCTTTTAAAGGCTCAGACCTCACAGTGCCCCAGTTTTAGTGCTTGAAGCCCAGTGTAGCTGAGCACAATTGCTGCAGCATGTTCACAGCTGATCCAACCCCTTGATGAAGCTGGCACAGAAGCACAGGCTGCGGTGTTGGACAGACTGGTGGATTGACCTTGGCTGAACATCAGGTGCCCACCCAAGCCACTCTATCTCTCCCCTTCTCAGCTGGACAGGGAAGAGGAAATACAACAAAAGGCTAAGGGGTTGAGATAAGGGCAGGGAGAGATCACTCACCAGTTTCTGTCACAGGCAAATCAGACCTCACTCTGGGTGGGACACAGCCAGGTAGGAGTTCCCAGCATCAGCCAACCTGCAAAACCCATCTTTTTCAATGGGGACACATTTACTTACAATGGTGTTTTTACCCAGTCTCTCGAGCATGCAAATTTTTATAATAGTCTTACATATGGAAAACTCTTATATACTTTGGGTATAAACAAATACACAGAAATTAACTGGCTGAGAGGTAGGTAATTAACACTGTGAGCTGTGACACAGTTATCAGAATAGGAAAAGGCTGTCTTCCTGGGATGCCTTCCCTACAGTCCATACAGATATGACTGTGTGAGAAGCAAGGCCATAAAGAATATCAAGGTTTAGATTTGGTCTGTAATTTTTTCTTCAGATTTTTAACTTCTGCCAGATTTGCTTTGGAAAAAAACTCAAATCCAAGAACAAAAAAAAAAAAAAAGCACAATAGCTCTTTGAGAATACTTTTATTCAGGTTAAAGTTCTCTTTTTTTGCCAGAATATGATCTTTTCCTACTTGAACATCAAAGTTTATGTTTTGTGGTCGATTGAGCACAGGACTGTAGCTGGTATTTAGGGATTGTATTTAATGCTAAGCATCTACTAATCTTCTGAGAAGGAAAACCAATCACCTAAAAGCTGTTATTGAATTAAGTCAAAAGAATATTGTCTAAGCAGAGATCAGGGTTATGACTGTAGATGGAGGAGCTGTGCATGGGCATGGGCAAGCAGGAGGGAGCTCTCGGGTTTTTGTTTCTTAAGACATGACAGATAAGGGTTTTTTTTTTCTTGAATGCCCCGTGGTGAAGCAAAAGAAGAGTTGAGTCGCTGTTCTAGGTTTTCTCTTGGTTGTTTATTATTTCTTATCTACAAATTCTTTCTGTGCCCTGTGAAGATCTTGTTGTGAGGGTATGAAGTAACTCTCCTGCCCACGACAGGTGGGCAGAACTTTTATACTACATTGTGCGTATCTTTTATTTACTATTAATCACTAATGTTTACTTCTAATGTTAGACATGTTACTTCTATTCTACACTAATCTTTGTGAGTTACTACAGCAGAAAAATGGATACTAAGAAGAAGAACAAAAAGGACAAGAACTACACTTAGATCTTCTATGTTTTTCTTTCGACTTCTTTCTAAAAATCTTAGTATTCTACATTTGCACTTTGTGATTACTTAAATACTACTACTACTACTATTTTTCTTGCATTCTCATGACTTGTAATTCATTTCACAAGCTGAAAGCTTTTCTATGGACTGAGATCTAGGATAGTGTCTCTCAGGGGCTCTGTGGAGGGGGGGTCTCTGACCCCCTGCTGTCTCTCAAGGGTCTGTGCATGGGGGTCCCTGACCCACTGCCAGGATCTCAAACTCTCTAGGGCAGTCAGAGGAATGCTCTGAACTCCGACAGGGAGCTGCTGACAGGACAGTGCAGGTCCTCGGGGTGTCTGTGGTAGGAGGACTCCCAGTCATCCTCCTGCAGCAGGCACTGAGCCTTCTCCTTCTGCTACCTGCTTTGTGCCTGTGCAAACCCACCAGGCAGCCTGCAGCTTGCTTGTGATTTACAAGTGGCAGTACAAGCACATGAGCCTGCTCCAACTTGCCAAGAAAACACACACGCTTCCCCACTATCAAAGACATCCCAGAGGTGACTTCTATTCAGCTGAACTCTTGTATAAAAGATGGTAGGTAGCAGGCTGCTGAGGTGTGAAGTTGCCATAATGCAAAAAAGCCCACAACCCACCAGAAGTTTACGCCAGCAGGCTTTCCAGCTGGTTGATCCAAGCTCCCATCCCTCGCCCTGTGTGCTGGCCACATCGTGAGAGATGAGCTGTTGATGCCTTTGCTTTCTCCTTGTCCTGCTCTTTGTTTTCCAGCTCTCTGCTTTGCTGCTGCTCAGTGCCTCTCACCACACACTCATCCCCACTTTGCTCTTCTGCTCTGCCCCTGCTGATTTCCCCCTGTCCTCTGGCACTGCTTTGGCATTTTGGCACTTGCCATCCCCAGTGCTTTTCTGGAAACCCAGCCTGTTCCCTTCTCTTATCCATGTTTGCTCCAAAGCCATCCCACATGTATGCGTGGAGGAAAGCAGGGTTTCACACTCCTCCCTGCAGTAAAAAAAAACTTGACATCAACTCCAGGACTTGTTAAAATGATTTCTTGGTGTGCAGGGAGGAAAAAGCTTTGCCAGCAAGAATCTCTTTGGTATGGCTGCCTTAGGAAAGGAAATGCAGGGGTTTGTTGATATTTTTTGTTGTTTGTTTTTTTTAAGTGCAGCATCGCTCTGAGGGCTCTGCTTGAGGAAAAACAAGGAAATCAAGATGGCATGTGAGACATGGAAGAAGTCCCTTTACCATGGCAAGGCAACACTGTTGTATAGCCAGGCAGAGCAGAAACCCTTTGAGGGGAGGAATATTACCTTTTCATACCCCTTGGCACTGGAATAGCTGCAGGGTAGAAGGAGATTCGAGCAATATTTTTGCAG
Organism: Nicator chloris; assembly: GCA_013400495.1. Lineage (NCBI taxonomy): Eukaryota > Metazoa > Chordata > Aves > Passeriformes > Pycnonotidae > Nicator > Nicator chloris. The sequence continues at coordinate 80,895 of WAAE01010316.1, forward strand.
TTTGGGGAATTGCCTTGGCAAGGGAGGGCTAAAATGACTCTGCCAACATTTTTGTCCATTTCTACCCACTAAATTGTTCCCTCTCCCTGAGACCTAAACACACACAGGACCACTGTCTGGATAAGACAAAGTTGGCACCACTGGAAAACCCCGTCTATGTGGGAGAAAGATCAGTGCAAAACACCTCCATCATATCTCACTTGGCTGTTTGAAATAAGACATTCTCCTGAGTAGACAAAAACAAGAAAAGGAGGGAGGGATACACACCTTGGGGAGCAGTGCCTGCACCTTCTGCATCACCCAGCTGTGGTCAGACCTCTTCAGGCACAGGCAATTCAGCGCTTCAGCAGCTGCTGTCAGACTCCAGCCCTTTTGCTTGCTGCACGGCTGTTTGACATCCACATCGTCCTGTCTGAGGAAGATAACCTTAACACAGTGAGCCACGAAGCCCACAAAAATGTGCAAAGCTGGCAAGCTTTTCCAGTTGCGCTGCGAGGCTTCCTGCACATTAATCTCCTCCTGCAGAATCTTGAACAGCCAGTCAAAATAATCCTTTTGTAGAATTGCTTTCATGGTGAAGAGGAAAGGACTGGGAACACAGATCTATAAATATCTTTTGGGATGTTCATCTTTCCTCTCATGCACTCTGATCAGAGCTCAGCAGAAAGGATTCCAAGGAAAGAGTGTCTCTTGATAAAATAAAGGCTGCTCGTGTGAAGCTCCACACGTGAATGCCAGGTGACACCCCACTGTCATGCATTGTCATAAATGCAAGGGGACGCAAGTCCCTTGGACTGGCTGGTTAATATTAGCACTGTGCTCTGCAAACTTAGAGCACCACAGCCCCATCAAATGTAGTGACTACCTGCTGTCACGTCAGCCTGCCTCAGCATCGCTTCCTTGCTGAACCCTGACAGAACCCCAGCAGAGGGCATGAACAGAGCCAGAAATAGTGAAGTGCAGCATGAAGAAAAGGGCAATGCTGCAGTTTTTAAAATGCTGCCTTTCATTCTGCACAGCCAAGGGAATGAGCCGACACAGCACCGCCTCAAAACCCCCACCTTCTCCACATTTCACAAGCTTCTTCCTTTCACTTACTGTCTTCATATTCCATTGGTACAAATTTAGCTCAAAACAGAGCTGGAAGACAGAAGCTGTAGTCCCTCCAGGTCCCCTGGTACAACCTCCTCCTCCTCACCCTCTGTGTCCCATTGTCACAGTTCAACCCCAGCTGGCAACTCAGCTCCACGCAGCTGCTTGCTCACTCCCCACCAGTGAGATGGGGAAGAGAATCAGAAGGACAAATGTGAGAACAGGGTTAGGAAAATCCACACATGCAAGCAAATAAAAACAGTAAATGCATTCATCACTTCCCACAGGCAGGCAGGTGTTCAGCCATTTCCAGGACAGCCAGGCTCCATCGCACATAATGGTTACTGTGGAAGACAACGCGGTCCCTCCAAATGTTCTCCACTTTCTCCTTCTTCCCCCAGCTTTATATGCTGAGCATGATGCCCTATGGTATGGGGTAATCCTTGGATCTGCTGGGCTCAGCTGTCTCCGCTCTGTTCCCTCCCAATTCTTGTGCACCCCCAGTCCACTCGCTGGTGGGGTGATGTGAGAGGCAGAAGAGACTTTGTGCAAGTCCTGCTCTGCAGCAACTAAAACATCCCTCTGTGATCAGCAGTGTTCCATCACCAATCCGAAACAGAGCCACATGCCAGCTACTAGGAAGAAAATTAACTCTACCCACGGTATTTCAGATGTGGCCTCACCAGAGCTGAGCAGAGGAGCAGAATCTCTTCTCTTGACCTGCTGGCTATGCTTTGTCTAACGTGACAGAGGGTACCATTCACCTTCTTGGCTACAAAGGCCCATTGCTGGCTCGTGTTCAACCTGCTGTCCACCAGGACACCCAAATTCCTTTCTGCCAGGTTGAATTTTAGATGGCTGTCCCCAGCATGTCCTGGTATGTCACTGCGACACACTAGACTGACCACAGGACTCTGACTTGAGGTTCAGCTAAGAGGACTAACTTTATTACATCACTGACTCCATATATATAGTATAGCAAACAGACTAGTATGATTGGTAAGCAAGGTCAACACTTCTCCAACCACACTGGTCAAGACAGGTGTCCCTCAAGAGAACTCCACCCCCATGAAAGAACATAAACATACCATTGTTTACAGAAATGTGTGTGGGAAAGGAATTTCTCAAAGTTAAACATCAGAAGGCTAAAAAGCATAGCCACACTGGTATATGATGGGTTTTTTTCTACAGCTGCAGGACTTTGCACTTGTCCTTGTTGCATTTCATGAGGTACCCGTCAGCCCATTTCTCCAACCTGTCAAGATCCTTCTGGATAGCAGCATCCCCCTCTGCCCTGTCTGCCACTCCTGTGAGCAGAGCATTTGTCTGCAAACTTGCTGAGGGTAAACTCTGGCCCATCATTCGGATCATTAATGGAATACATTGTGCAATACTGATCCCTGGGGTACAATGTTAGTTACTGGCATGCAACTACATCATGCCACTGATCACCACACTCTGGACACAATGGTTTGGCCACTTTTAAATCCACCTCACTGCCTGCTCATCCAACCCACACAACAGCTTCTCTGCAAGGATCTCATGGGAGACAGTGTTAAAGGCCTCACTGAAGTCCAGGCAGACAATGCCCACTGCCCTCCTCTCTTCTACCAGGCCAATCACTTCACCATGGGAGTCTACCAAATTGTCAAACGTGACTTCTCCTTGTTCGAGCCATACTGACCAACTGCTGGCAATTTCACTGTTTGATGTGCCTGAAGATGGTTTCCAGGATCAGCTCATCCGTCACTTTCCCAGGGATTGATGTGAAGCTGACCAGCCTGTAGTTCCCCCAGTCATTTTTCTTGCCCTTCTGGAAGATGGGGGTGATGTTGCTTTATTCCCATCCGTGCACGCTGCTCCTCATTGCCATGACTGATCAAAGCTGATGGAGATTGCAATGGATCTTCCATCTCCCTCAGCTCCTGTGGGCGTATCCCACCAGGGCTGATGGACTTACGTACATGCAGGTTGCTTAAGTATTCCCAACTTGGCCCTCATCCATCTAGGGTATGTCTTCCTTGCTGATTTGGTTTTTGTAACTCATGTTTGCTGCCATTATCACTTTATTATCTCTTAGGTGGCTGCAATTTGATCATAATTCATTCCATAGACTGTTTAGGGCTGAAGTGAGGCTACCTGGGCAGCAGATTCACAGGTCTTTTTCTCCACTCTGCTTTGGAGTGTCCTTCTCTCTGTCTCTTTTCTGTCAGTGTTCTTGCTTTCCATTAGCTCTTGCAAATAATTATCAATGGCTTTTGAATTAAAAGTCACTGTGGGGTGAATTTTGTCTTCTGTACTTCAAGTCTCTGGTTACAACTACTCCTTTTGGTACTGTAATTATCAGAAGGAAAGATGTTAGATCCCTTGACCACCTCAGTAACAGGGCAATGCTACTTTTGGCACATCCTGTCAGAGCTTCCGCTTGCCAGCTGAGCTGTCTCGGAGAGCAGCTTTCAGGCTCCCATTATGCACTAACAGGCAGAACTTCAACCACTGCATTTTTCTGCTTGTCCACTCCCAATCCCTCAGGAAAACAAACAGAAAAGGCCAGAGAGAAAACAAAACGACAGAGAAAACAAAAAGGAAAGCAAAGGAAGGACCATTTTTCAGATTAAAAAAGCAATCGGGCCCCAAAGCTGGTGACTAAAAACCCCAACCCACGCTGCCCTAATAAGGAGCGAGGAGCAACAAGAGCACAAAAGGATACAAAAGGGCACAAAAGAATAGAAAAGAACACCAAAGGACACAAAACCCGTCGCGGCCGCCGCGGCAAGCAGCTGTGGCTCGGCGGGCCTGGCTCCCAGCGTGTCTCTGTGGCGCAATCGGTTAGCGCGTTCGGCTGTTAACCGAAAGGTTGGTGGTTCGAGCCCACCCAGGGACGGGGCGCGACCGTTTTGTAGTGCGCCATGTGTTTTTTCTTTCCCTCCTGCAAGAGGCGGCGGCGGCGGCTGCAACCGGGCCGCGCCGCCTGTACACGGGTGAGAACTGCCCGAGAACCGCTTTTGGCTCCGAGACCTCGCTACTTTTGCATCGCCGGGAGGAGCTTCACCCGCAGCGTGTGCTCACAGAGGGGTTCCCGGTGCTCCGTGCGATTGGCCAAGGGGGACTGCAGGAAAGGGCCCCGCAACGGGAGTTTCCGTAGTGTAGTGGTTATCACGTTCGCCTAACACGCGAAAGGTCCCCGGTTCGAAACCGGGCGGAAACACCATGTTTTTCTTTTCCCTTCCCGTGTCACGGCGGACTGCTTCCTCGTTCCTGCTGCAGAACGCGGTAGCGGCCGCGTGGGGCACATCCCCGCCCCGGGAGTGGGAGAGGGCGAGCGGCCTCCTGGGCTGCAGCAGGGCCACAAGGAAGGAGCAGAGTCAGGGCTGGGGGCTGTGCTGAAGCTCTGCTTCATTCCCGCGCACGAACCCCTCGGCAAACGCCTTTTTCCCTGGAAAGATCGCCCGGAGGAGGGGAAACGAGCCTCAGCTGAAACGGTGTGAGCATCATCAGAAAACTTGGGACAAAAACTACAACCGCTTGCTGTGGACATTACAGAAGGCCCTTTAGATATTCCGGAAAAAGAGTAATATAGACCCAGTTCGGGGGGAGAAGCATCTCCTGAGGTTGTCGTCGGCCTCTTCCTCGAAAACATTTGCTGGAGACACCCAGCCCCTACTTCCTTACAGTCCTTTCCCAGCGTTTCCTCTCCTTTGTGAGCCCTGTGGCTCCACCGTGTTCTCCTGGGCTGTGCAGCTTCAGCATCTCCCTCGCAAACAACCACACCGCGTTTGCGCACAGCACTGTAAAACTAAAAATGCCTCAAACTCCATCAGCCTTGTTATCCCACTAACCTTCTCTTCTCTCTTGCTCTGTCTGCATGCTGTCTTAGAACCATACTTAGACTGCAAGTTCTCCCACTCCGAGATCGAATCCTGGTGGACTTCAAAGCACAGCACACAGTTCCGAGCATAAGCTGCTCAAAAGGCAATGTGCTTTGCTCTGAGCACGAAGGGGCTCACATCAAGAGCAGCTGCTTAGCTTTGCAAAAGGAACAGACAAGACACAATGGCTCTTGCTGATATATTGTCAGGAAGGGAGTAACTATTTAAAGCAAGAAACAGTGATGTAAGACTAAATGGCAATAGCCAGTGATGAAGAACATCAAGATCAAAATCAGATTTGTAATTAGCACAACAGATCTCTTGAACAGTGCTCTAGCAGGTATACAGCTAGAAATCCATCCAGGCAGCTCCTTTGCAGATGTGTTGGTTTATTGCAGGATGCGAGAAGGCAGCCCTTCACTGTGTTATAAAAAGTGTTTGAATGGATCATCAAGTAGTAAGATCTGAATCACAGCATCCTCTCTGCAGAGCCGATTCCAAAATCTGAGTGCCATGATTATGCCTTTCCCAAATCAGAAGACACAGACTAACAAGGCTCTGCAGAGGGATCTGGACAGGCTGGATTGAAGGACTGAGGCCACTTTTGTGAGGTTCAACAAGGCTGAATGCTGGGTCCTGCCCTTGGGTCACAGCAACCCCAGGCAGTGCTACAGGCTGGAGGCAGTGGCTGCAAAGCTGCCCAGTGGAGAAGGACCTGGGAGTACTGGTCAGTGACAGCTGAACCTGGGCCAGCTGTGCCCAAGTGGCCAAGAAGGCCAGTGGCATCCTGGCCTGTATCAGGAATAGTGTGGCCAGCAGGACCTGGGTAGTGACTGTACCCCTGTACTTGGCACTGGTGAGGCCACACCTCAAGTTCTGGGTTCAGTATTGGGCCCCTCACTATAAGGACACCGAGGTGCTGGAGCATGTCCCGAGAAGGGCAAAGGAGCTGGGGAAGGGTCTGGAGCACAAGTCTGATGAGGAGCAGCTGAGGGTGTTTAGCCTGGAGAAAAGGAGGCTCAGGGGAGACCTTATCGCATTCCACAACTACTTGAAAAGACAGTGTAGCCAGGTGGGGGCAGGCCTTTTCTCCTAGGTAATAGGATGAGAGGAAATGGTTTCAAGTTGTGCCAAGAGAGATTACACTGGATGTTAGGAAAAATCTCCTCTCTGAAAGGATGGTTAGGAATTGGAAGAGACTGCCCAGGGAAGTGGTGGAGTCACTAAAGCTGGAAGTGTTCAAAAAACGTAGATGTGGCATTTGGGGACGTGGTTTAGTGGTGAAGATGGCAGTGCTCAAAGCCATTAGACTTTGGGAAATCTACCTTAGAACACTGGTAAAACCTCCATAATACAGTGGCCAGCTCTTGATCTCTACCTATAACGGTGCATTTTCAGTTGACAGAAAACTACTACGATATTCTCTTCATGGCAAATTAAGAGCTGCATTTAAAAACTACTCTTAATATAAATCATCCAGTAACATTTCGAATTCCAACCAGTTTCTTTGGTCATAGGGTTTTCATTCAACCTCAGCTGAATTCTCACTTGCACAGGATTGGAGGCAGTAAAACATTTATGGAAACAAACCAATCTGTACTGCATCATCTTTAGTTTTCCGTTTTAGGAAAAAAGGCAGCCAGGAACATGCAGCACCAACAGATTTATTTTCATACCTACTTTGATCTCAAGTGCTATTTGTTTGCTCTTGGAGCTTCTATATATACCTGTACCCACACTGAATCCCACGCAGCTGCAGACCAAACACTCCCAACTTCAGTTTGCAGAGGGGTGCCAGTGGTGACCAGAGGTCCTTGCTTCTGTCTAGGTGTATCTGCACAGCAGGTGTGTCCCCACACCCCCCTCCTCTGCCATGAACCTCATTATAAACCTCTCCAGCAGGACTTCCTTGTCCTCTAGCAGGGTTCTCTCCTCCTGTTGCCCTGTGCATTCTGCACCCTGGGCTCACTGCTTCGCTCACCCGTGGGTCTGTGCTGTGTCCCAAGCCAATGGTGAAGGAGCTCCCATGTCACAGCTACAGGTCATTGCAACCCATTCATACATAAATCAAACTCTCATTTTGGTCAACTTTTGTTGTTGTTGTTGTTTTAATTAGGGAATTCATAAATGGGCAAACATTTCACAAGCAGTACACCAGCCCTTAACATTCAGAATCCATTCATTTTCTATTGTAACATTACCAATTACAGTTTTTAAAACAAAGGAGAAGGTCAAGTTCTTCACAATAACTTAAATTTCAAAAATGAAAACATTCACTGCCTGAAGTACCAGTTTGATAACAATGTACCCAATTACAGCAGAAATAAGTTGACATGGCGACTTCAGGGCCACTGATAGTTTTTCAAACACTTTTTAAGCCTAGTTCAAACAATCCAAAACCATTAGACTCTGTAGCCATGCCTTGTAATAGCATTATTTTCAACTGCATCTACTGGAAAAGTAAGACTGAGCATTTAATGTTTTGAACTTGGGATCTAAAACAATGAAAAAATGCAGAACACCTCTAAAAATGCCTGATATAAAGACTTGCTGATAAAATCCTTCTTTATTTCCAAGAACAAGAAAAACATACAGCTAATCTAACTTGGCATATAATACCCTCAGCTTTGTGTCTATGCATTTAAAAAAGACTCCAATCCAGCAAAATGAAAGCTATACAAATCCAGAAACACCAAGGTGTGAATCCCTCTGCTTACTCACTGCTGTCTTGCCACATTTTTCCATTACTTTCTTCCTACTGACATTAACTCTCCTTGGCATCTCACATACGGCTGGGGATGCACTGCCTGAGTCATGAAAAACTCCAAGGGACAACAGTAACAGTCCTTAACTTACAGTTAAATTAATTCTAAGAACCCTTCCTTTTATTAAATATTTTTGCAGCTATGAAAAACTAATGCCTACATCTGATACTCTTTCTTAGTGATGTAAACGCTGGACCAAATCTTACTAATTCCACTTAAAAAAATAACCTGGCTCACAAGATATTCTACCATGTTATATTGCAGTTGCCCAGGATGAAAACTCAGTAGGTGCTGTAACTTTAAATAGGAAAATTTCTACCATGTATCCATCTTTTCTTGGATCCAAGGGGTATGTATACATCAGCATGAGCTTGTAGAACAGTGATTCTGTAAGGAGTTGAATGCCAGCCTAGCAGAATGACAGCCTCAAGTTTATGTTACAAATGATCTTCATATCATTTGTATGATATGAAGGAGGATGCAAAATTCCCTAACTACAGAAGGTAATTTTTAATTTTTTTTTTTAAATGTTGGACAAAATAACTTCAGGAGTTGAGTGGTCCTGTAAAATCACTACAACATAATTAATATTTCTCACATCATCAAGACTACAGAACTTAATTATTTTTCAAACTCACTAGAGTATGGAAGTTTTTCATATTAAAAGCAGCAAAACTTAAGACTCGTAGGAGCTTTTAATTAAAAATCATCATGGTATCTAAAAGCTAAAATAACTGCTTCTCATAAAAATAAAATTCATTAAACCCTGATTTGCTTGTTACAATAAAATATTAAGGAAAAAAACCCTCAAATGTAAATTGTTCAAGTGCAGCCAGTGTACAATTAAACTAGTTACAAAATATAATTTAGTAGTGCTTTGTTTCAAAATATACATAATACTGAAAAAATACTTAAACTCAAGAAACTGAGTATTTACCAAGTTTCAAACAGAGTTTCATCAAAATGAGGTATATCAATGTCACCTGTCATTGAGCTTGGTGCTGAAATTTCGAACAGGTCCTCGAGGATATCATTTCTCGTAGGACTTTCAAAAGAAAGTTTTTTCACACTCTGTTTGTTTATTGCATCAAGCTCCAAATTAGCGTCCTTAACAGGACTGTAGTAATTGTGGTCCTCACTTGTCACTGCTGCCTGTGGCACACTGGTGTTCTCATCGGGCACGGTCGTTGCCACACTGCTGTGCACCATTTCCATGTACATACACTCATCTTCGCTCTTTGGAGCCTCCATGGAAGCAACAGTCGAAGTAGGGGACAGTAATTCCGCCAGTATTTCATCGGTGTTATCATGGCCAGTGCACCCTGGCACAGTGTTTGCATTAAATTCAGATCCATTACTTCTGACATCAATCTGATACTGCAGCTCCCTTAAAAAGCTCTGCAATAATTCACTGTCATCTTGAGACTCAGTCTGCGATGGGGTGCTTATGTCTCCACTCACAGGTTTTCCCTGTTTCATCTGTTCCACTGCTAATCTATCCAGTGAAGCCAATTTCCTCTTTTTAGCATTAAGTTTTTTTAACAATTTTAGGCGAAGTTTTTTTGTTTTGTCACTGTCTGACTCTTCTGCCTTACCAGAGTTACAGCCAGGTGAAGGGAATTGAGTCACTTTACCTGAGGTACCCAACCTAATTTCTGACTTAGTCCAAGTTGGACCTACAATAGTGGTATAATTTGCTGTTGGAAGACAAGTGCTTCGAGAAAATTCTTTGAAATTTGGTAAAGGATGAGTATTATTACTCTGAGGAGCCAGTAACTTTGGGGTCTCAGTTGTCTTCTTTATAGCTCTGCTTTGAAATCCACCAAAGTTACTGGCGCCCTTAATTGGTAGCCGAACTTCACTTATTTTTTGCGTGGAGAGAGTTTTGCAACTTCTCTCATTCTTGAGAGCTGAGGGACTTGAAGGCATAAAAGAAGTATTCTTGCTTAATAACTTCTTTACCCAGCTTCCTACAAATCCTCCTTTTCGGTCTTTGTGTGAGGGCTGAACTGAATTACTGGCACCAGAACTGCCACCTTTAGAATTAACTACAGTTCTGCTTGCACCTTTCAAGTCAGGTGATTTTTGTGAAGTGTTTTCTACTGCTAAAAACTTCTCGTTTAGTTCTGAATTTAATCCATGTTCTCTGTTAGCTACATTAGTTCCGTCATTTAATTGAGAAGGCGATGAGTCAGATGAATGAGAGTCAGGTTTTTTGGGCACAGGAGTAGTATTTACTGGGTTCAACTCTTCTAGAGGTAAACAAATACTGGAATTTTCATATAACATGGGTTTATTGTTCACAGCGAGACTAGTTCCAGCAAACTCTGCTGTATATGGAGTGCTAAGTGAAAAAGCTGGTTCCTGCTCTTGTGGTGTGCCCCATCCATCAAGAACATTATTTCCCACCATCTGCCCATTAGGCAGCGATTTATCTTCTGAGTCAACTAGAACTTCTTCAAGCATCAGTGTTATAAGATCATCATCTGCCAGATTTTCTAAACCATGATGAACAATCCTTTGGTCCTCAGCTACTTGCTGTTGTTTCTTCTCTGGAGTCCTCAGAGAATCCTCTTTGTGGTGTTCTGCAGGTGTTTTGTTGACAGTGCTATCAAAACCACAATGCAACACTGTGGAATCTGAATGTACATTATTACGAGGAAAATCTTCACTATTTTTACTTTGGAACTGTGAATTCAGTTCTTCTGGCACATGGGATGCTTTCTTTTCCCAGATAACAATATGAATCTCTGAAGGAGGAACTTCAAATCTTTTACGTCTCCTGCAATACGGACCCTTTAAATCATCACATTCAAGCCAAGTTCCTGAAAAATAGCAACCAGTGCAGAGACTCAGACTTTTAAAATTGAACTCACTATCCTCACACTTGTCAAACATTTTCAATAACCCGTTCCCCTGACAAGCAGAAAACAGAGGGGATTTTTTTTCTCCAGAGAAAACTGGGAGACTTCCACTGTAAAAAGATCAAATACAAGACGAACTTGCAGCCATATTATTAAAGGTCAGAGTAGGTCAACCATAAAACAAAGCTAGCTAAGGGTGTTTTTTGGCTGAAACATCTTGTCTGAAAATACCCTCATAAGTCTGAGGTAAGAACCACCTCTCACATTAAGTTTTCATTGCCTGGGTAGGAGGCACAGGGGCTAAGAAGAAACTGCTCATTTTAATACTCTTGTCTCATCACCTGCAAACTGTTCATAGATCACGAAAGAATATTTTACAGCTTCAGGAATTTTAAAACATATATATATGACATATAGGGGATTCTTAACTAGGCATTTCCCAGCTGTTTCCTCTTCCCATTTCTCTTTTATCTCTGGCGGTATGACTTAGACAATTTTCATGTTGTAACAATGCTTCATGAGACTGCACCCCATGCTCTCTACAGAGGCATGATTATCAAAGTATCACCTTTTCACCTTCCACCAGTAGTACAACCATCTTACCATTAGTAATGTTTCTAGCATGGATTTGTGCCTCCCACCCCTGAGGTGCCATAAAGCTCAGATATAAAAAATAACTTCATTAATTGCTCATAGTACCATAGGTTACCTTGCTTCCAGCCAAGAATGGATGAATCACTGGTTTAAAAATAAACAGTACTATTTGTTCCACAGTCACGGTCAGACTGCATTTTTTCACTTTTACAAAGTTATGAAGGGGAAAAAAAACTCTATAGCCAAATTACTTTTTCCAGTAAATGCACTGTAAGACAACACAGTGCAGTTAAACCAACTGAAAACCTTCACTCTGAGAAACAAGTCCCCCAGTTATTCGCAACATTTTAATATGAAGGTTAGAATGCAGACAAAAGAAATCTTTGTTATTATATATCAACAGTTGAGACTACTGCAGTAACCCATAAAACATTTCATGTAGACTCATGAAATATTACGGTAGATAAGAACCATAAACACTATCTTATCTCTCTCTTTTATGAGGAAAGACTGAGGGAGCTGGGCCTGTTCAGCCTTGAGAAAAGACAACTGAGAGTAGACCTCATCAGTGTCTGTAAGTATCTGGAGGAGGTGTCAGGACAGGTCCAGGCTCTGCTCAGCAGTGCCGAGCAATAGGACAAGAGACAATGGGCAGAAACTGATGCACAGGAAGTTCCACCTGAACATGAGGAAGAACTTCTTTACAGTGCAGTGACCACACACTGGAACAGAATGCCCAGAGAGGTTGCAGAATTTCCCACACAGGAAACATCCGAGAACCATCTGGATGCCATCCTGTGCCCTGTGCTCTGGGATGACCCTGCTGGAGCAGGAAAGTTGGATGACCCCATGTGGTCCCTTCCAACCAGACCCATTCTGTGATTCTTACCATCAGGATTTAAAGACCAGCTTATGAAGTGCTTCTTATCTGTTTGGCACTGAACAACAGATGTTATTTGGTAGGTGTCTTCCTCAAACTGAAATGAGTATTTCTCCAGGTTGTTATGTGGCATGCCTTCCACAAAATGTAACGTTAATATTGAGGGTAGTCTGACAAAGAAACAATAAAGAACCAGTTTATTACAATAAAACAGTGACAAAAGTTCCTAATGAAAAAGTAAGACATCTCTAAGAGTATGTGGTTCTGCCCTTACTATTCTATTTCCTCACAGACTCTTCAGATTGCAGTCAGCGCAAAGGGAAAAGAATATCCCAACTAGATATTCCATTTAATTATAGATTAATTAGGGGAAAAAAAACAACACCAAATAAGGGATTTGGGGAGCGGGGAAAAGTTGAAGGAAAACACCCCTGTGCCATAAACACAGTAGCAAGGGACATTGTTCCCAAGTCAAATAAGTAAACAAATGATCAAACAACTTTTATCCACAGCAGGGGCTGTGAAAAGGCTGACATTGGATATCAGTTGTCTGTATTTACTACTCGATAGTTAAGTATTTATGACCTAGCTCAAACACATGTGCTGATCAGCATGTTAAACACTGCTCTGTGTCTGGTTTAGTAAACACTATTTGCTATTTCAGCTTTTAAGAATTATCTAAAATCTTTAAAAGCAGTATTGATCAGAGTCTAAGGTTTAGAATCCTGTAAACTCACACCAATAGTTTGGTTTGAAAGTCATAGGTTCAATAAATAAAGTCTCAGAACTTTACGTATGTTATTTTTAAGTTCACATATTCAAACTTACTTTTCCAAGATCATCTGTTGTCTTTGAGATGTATTACCACAGTTATTACACGGTCCAATATGAACAGCGTTAAGTGGATGCCAATCAGGGATTACATTTGTAAATGTTGTTAGTGTTTTCTTCAATCTGGACACACACACACATTAAAAGAGAAAGCTGCGTTGGTGATCAGAAAACAATAAATAGACATACTTTACCAGGAAACAAGTTATAAAAACATTATGGCAAACCCAAATTCTATTCATGTTCATGCCATTTGTGTGGAATTCACTGTGACAGCATCACATCCAAGTCAGCCCTGAATTCAGTTCTGCCAAACGGCATCAGTCACAATTTGTTTTCGGCAGCCCTGTGGCCTTCGGTTTCACATTATTTGCTTTTTCTCCCTTTTAATGTTATCTCTGCTTCCTTTCCTACATAAGACAGAGCTTGTTCCAGGATCTGCGTAATTTGCTAGCTAATACAGAATCTCAAGAAGAGAAGAGAGCAGCAACAAATTACCTGAGAATCTCTGTTATACAAGGTCTTGTTTTTGAAAACCAGGACATTTGTAGCAGAGATTACAGAGGCTACATTGTACAAAAATGCAACGATGGGATATTACAGTGAAGTAACATAGTTTATTCATTCATTAGCCACAGAAAGGACTTCCTCTATATTCAACCAAAAGTACAGTTTTCAACTTTTAAAAAAGCACAGAATGTAACAAAGGCTCTTGAAGACATACTAGTAACCCGGGCTACATATTAACTTTCCAGAGTAACAGATAGAATTAATCCCGTTTAACTTGGGGATCTAGAATTTTATTATATAAACCTAAGATATAGGAGAGAAATAGATGTTTTTCAAATAAAATGAGCTGTCTTCTGAAGATGTCTCTCTTTTCCTGTTGACTCTAGAAGGAGCCTAAATTACAAGCTTATACCTATGGCTACACAGAACTAAATCAATTCTCAAGAAATTACTCTCCTGTAATACCATTTTAAAATAAACTATGTTAGAGAATCTCTGATTCTTTGTAATGCAAATATATTTGTGTATATATACGTATGTATATGCAATGTAATATATTTTTATATATGTAATGTAATATATAAATGTGTATGTTATATATATACGTAATATATGTAACCACTATATAACCAAGAATATACTCTAGGTATTTCTCAATAGCAGAAGTGTACTAGGCAGACATTCTTTAGAACCATAGCAATTTTTATACTGTCAGCAACATATGAGCGTGAGCACGTACAGAGACTCACAGAGACTCACGTGGTTACCTATTGTTTCTTTCTTAATTGGTAACATAGTTGCTTAAGACATGGAATAGTAGTAAACTATTTGCAAATGAAAAAGCAGATCATGTAAAACTTCAACAGCAAGCTTAAACCTGGAAAACTGAAGAAAACCAACCATTATATACAGACTTTAAAAGGTAAGGAAGAACAACTATATGAAAATCTCACCGGTCCTGATATTTGTGGCCACAATGTGCACATTCAAACTTCCATGAAAATGAATGCAAGAATAGTTTCTCAGCTTGTTGATCCACTTTTAAGAGTAGCTGAAGTGCCAACACAGGATTCTCCCTATTACCTTCAAAGATGGGGCAGAAGAAAATGGTCACTAAATATCTGAAATCACCTTTCAGTACCTCAAAGAGGAAGAAGATAAGCTTATTACTGTGACTTAAATTTCAGTTATTATTTCAAAGCTCTATTTGTAATTCTCACAGCAAAAGGATTGACCCATGTTATTAGGTTGTTATCAGTGACAATTTCACAACTACAGCATAATTACAGAGATTATTTGCTCTCTAAAAAGTCAAAATGAGCAAAGGACAAACCAGGTGATCACACTGTAATGTATGTGCAAGTCATCAATAGAAAGAAATGTATTTCCAAACTTTCTTGTATGCATACATACATACTTTTATGTATGACATAAAAGGCTTTACATCTCGGGTTTCCTCAAAGTAATTACTGAGATGCTGCACTAATTACTTACCCAATTCACACCTTAGCTGAGGCTGAAGTTCTGTAAACATTACGTTTCTGATTTCATTGAGCTGAGACTCTGCTTTTGGAAGAACATCTAAAGAAAAAAATACATATGTTTTAATGTAGCCATGTGTAACAGGCCCCACTATATACCTTTTCACACACATAAGTACCCTAGCATGCACTCCCTCTATGCAAACCAATGCCTTTCACATTGCCCCATACTTGCCTAAGACTTATTGGTAGAATAGCCAATTCTTAGTATTAATCCATTTGAGAATTAGAGAAGAATTTACACAAGTTACTCACAGTTTACTGCAGTCTGCTGACTAAAAACTACTTGCTCTGACTTAAATTATGACTGTGCACCAACAGCTTTGTAGTAACAATTTTTAAGGATACTGTGACCACACATTACAAATCCTGAAAATTCAGAGATTAAAAGAAAACTTTAAAGCTTAAGCATTAAGACCAAAAGCACAAAAATTTGCTTACATGCTTTCTAAGGTTATAAAATTCGAATAATAAAACATTTAAATGTATTGTTTCAGATTAAATACCAGTTTCCTAAGTGAGACTTTAAAATAGTAAAAAATCCCTTAAATTTGAAAATAACTTTTTACTTTATGTATCTTAGTTATTTTAATTTTGCACGTTGTTTAAACACAAGTACATTCTTCAAGCACAAGCAAGAACGTAACTTCTACTACACAATCATGACCATAACCTGCAGAAATTAAAGGAAATATTTAGAATAGCTGTTGAAACTGCTTATTAGGTATGAACAGTATAGAAAAAAAGAAAGTGAGTTTCTTGCAGCTATATTGCTTTTGTTTTTAAAAACAGTTGTATGCAAAAGACACTGTAACATTACACAGAAGAGTAGAATGAATTCTACACCTACTCTCCACAAAAATACTCTTCATCCAATCCCCTCTCCACTGTTATCCAAATAAACTAATTTGTTTTGCAGCAACTGAAATGAAAAGGTTTAAGTTCTTTCAAAGTAACAGTGTATTCCAACACTTACCATTCCCCTTTAAGGGTTACTGCACACCAGAGCTCCTTTGCAAACACAGCCCAACAAAGAAAAACATCTCAGACAGGTTCTAGGATGGCAGAAGGCTTCCCAGTAACAGCTGAACACCTAAACTCAAGTAGCCTGACTTCCTGGCAAGCACAGTACATGAACTTATTCACAATATTTTGGGGTTTTCTCCCTGCTTTGTAACATTGGTTAAATCACTTTTGATATACATTATTTTTCCCAGGATAGACAGAACCTTATTCAAGTTACCTAGGGCTGTTCTGTGACTGTAGTTGACAGAATGTCCACTGAAATTCAGGAGAGGTACTGGCTAACCAGAGAGCTTTATTCCTTCTGTAACAGATCGTATCTTACAAGTTTAGACTTACGACACCAATGGTCCAGTTTAAGAGAAATAAAAAACCCGTGATCCCAGTTTAGGAGTCTTAAATAGAATCCACAGAACACAAAATGACCGAAGGCCACACCAGTAGAATACAGTGACACATCCTCCTTAGTTACAGTCCTCACATGTGTTAAGCTGAGCTGACCTGTCAACCCCCTGTTAAGGTTACTGAGTACTCACTAACCCTTTCCAGACCACACGATCCAGGTTCATGGGTTTGGCTACTTCTGACTGAAGCAGGTTAGGAAACACTGTCATCTACAGCAGCTTGCAGACCTCAGGGGAAGCATTCCATCACTGAGCACAGCTGGAGCTAGAAAGGAACTTCTGTTCCCAGCTTTACTCTTTTCTGTGTGACAAGGCAACTCCCCATTTACACAAGGATATAAACCACAACACAAACTGTTCTGAAGATAAAGATTACAACAGTATCCTAACATGTTAATCAACAGAGGGGAAGGAAACAAAGGGTGAATTACATAAATAATTCATAATATCTTTATGTTGGATATGACAAAAAAAATGTAAGAGATGCCTGGAGTTTGATGCCTTCAAAGAGTACGTTTGCCCTAAGAAAAATAATTTCAGATGTTACCAGGATTTTGCTAGATAAAGCACACTATTCTGCAAAATCATGGTAACAGTTGTATTTTTTGTGATCTTGAAATAGAACGGAGACATATGTAACTGCACTGTACTAAATTCCACTGATTTGTAGTAAATCAGTCTGACTATGAGGAAACAGCAGCTAAATTTACTCACCTTTTACTTTACTCCTTTTACAGGTATTCAGAAGAACAGATGCTTGATTATACTTTGTTACGAGTTTCTGGAGTAAACATTTTCCGTTGTTATATTCTTCTGCCAGAGCAGATTTTAATGTTTCTAAGTGTACCAGTGCTGACAAAATACAATCTAACCAACAGAGGTTATGTATGCTTCTCCACTGAAGACACAAATCTCTGTTATTATTGGAATCTTTATTCTCTTTGAGTGAAATTTCAGATGCTGTTGATAAAAGCCCAGAATTTGGCAATACTTGTGTTGCGGGACTAGAAGTCTTTGGTGGACTTTCTTGGTAGTTGTTGGTCTTGGTGGTTGCCTCAAAATCCACCTTCTGCATGCAGGACCCCACATGGCTGCCAGGGTTTTTCTGGTCAGTTTGTAACACATCATGTAGGCTTGCCTTGGGAATACACGCACTGTTCTGGCAGCCTTTCACAATGGAGTCTGCATTAATGGTGTGCTCAACTTTGAGCACATTGTTAGTTCTTGCTTTTTTTTGATCTGATTCAGCAGCAGAAAAGTCACTGGTATCACTCAATTTCCTTTTCTTGAGAGTAGATGGAATTTGATGATTTTCTGAACCAGTACAAGTAATTAAGCTGCTTAATGGTTTATAACCAAGTGGGTAGATACACTAAAGGAAAGAAAGAAGGTTACAGTGAAATCTACAAAGCAATTTCAGATGAACAAGAGCTAAAGAAAGTACAAAACATACTTTTAAAATGGAGTTGAATCACAGAATCATAAAATGGCTTGATTTGGAAAGGACCTTACAGACAATTCGGTTCCAAACCCCCTGCCATGGGCAGGGACACCTAATACTGGACCAAGCTGCTTAGATCCCCATCCAACCCAGCCACAGGGACTTCTGTAAAGTGGTATTTCAATTAAATCAATACATATATTCAACATAGATATGACAGGAAGGGTGAGTTATCCCACCACTGTCTTATAAGCAACTGTGAAATAAATATATCAGTAGTGACACTTCAACACTACTTTTCCAGTAAATTCTTCCAACCTCTGCAAACAACATCATTTTTCTAAGGAAAGTCCTCTTGTCTTATTCTGCTAAATCCATTCCTTTAGGGTACAGATTTGACATTATTATCTCATGCCTGAAAGACTACTGGTTGCCAAACTGGCAGGGTATCTTTCAGGCTAGCTCAATGACCAGGTGGCAACTACAATATAGACAAACACCTATTACCAATCTCTAGAACTATACTGTATTTAGTTAAAAGCAGGAAAGAATGGGAAAACCAACTCTGAGACCCATATCTAGTCTAGTTCCTACTAATTTAAGGGCACCAGTCTGTTTGGGATTGCTATACCATCCCCACAGACAGGGAGCAGTGAAGGGAGAGGTAGCAAAACCACAACTCAAATATTAAGCAGCACAGAAATCCAGCTAAGGTTAAAATTAAAAAAGGGAGGAAAAAAGAAAGAAAACATTGTCATTACAATTATAAACCTATTTGCATTACCCAGACTTAAAGAAGGGGAAAATGGGAGACTCAGATCTGCTAGACTTATGCACTAGTTGCATGGGTCATCAAATATTCACCTTCTACTCTGACTTGTACAAAAATTTCTTTAGTACCACTGGTGATCCCTTGTTACATGAGAAGAATCCCCCTTTATTTCATTTTAATTTACGCTTTTTAATCCTTCAGGGTAGCTACCTATGCCTAAACACTGCATATACACAGGTTAGTTCTGGTTTTCCCTATTTGCGAGCAAGTATCCTGCAGCATACAGACACAGAGGGGTCCTACTGCAACGGTCTGCTTACCACCAACAATATCATGGACTTAGAGACATGTAACTGCTGAAGGTAAAGGCCTCTGCAGGGCCAAAAAACCTCTTTATTAGTGTAATACCTGAGGATTTTCACAAAGCAAAATGGACTCTTGAAAATTAAGGCGGTAACTCCGTAAACCTTGGATCTGACCCTTCTCTTTGCAGACTGGACAATACTCATGTGCAGTTGTTTCCACAGGATTACAGTTCTATAACAAAAACAAACCAAGAAAGATAAAGCAGCATACATTTATGTATTTCAAACACTATCTCAAGATAAGACATACTTATCAATATACAAAATCATTGTTCAACTCCTAGATACAATACAATACAATATAAAGAAGCAAACTACATTGGTTTCTTTTTTATTATTTTTAATATATTTGTATGGTAGCATAATTTAAATAAATTTATATTTTTATTTAAATATTCAAATAAGGTGTCTTTAACAACACAATTATGCAAATTTTATTCTACTTGAACTGAACCACAGGACCCTTATTGCCAGGGAACACAAGCTCAGATCTTTGAAAGACAAATCAATTTTCACAGGAATGCAAACAGTTGTAAAAATAGTGCCAGTAAAAAAAATAGGCACATATTTACTTAGAATAATCTTTCGCCATTGTTATAGATTTCCGTGGAAAATAATTTTGAGACTTTTTGTTTGTAAAATTAAGACCAATTAAAAATCTCTCAAAACAGAGAAAAATATGAACTTTGCACATATGTAAAACAAGTTTCAACTGACTTTTCCCAAATACCCCACCATATGGAGTGTCGATTTCCCTATACCAGTCCCTTCTCCAATCACTTGCAAACCATTTGTAGTCTTCTGGGTATCCATCACTCTGAGCCACTGGCTAATTTATGTCACTTGTAACAATGTCATGACCACTAAGGATTTTTCAAAGACTCCTGAAAAATAAAAAGTGAATAAAACAATTAAAGAAAAATTAGACTGAAGTTTGGGGGAAAAAAATACCAACAACAATGCAGATCGCGTAATTTGTGGAAATTAATTCAGAAGAGTATTTCCTAAACAGAAAATACTTTTCTTTTTGTTCTAGTGCAGACTGTGAACTCAAAACTTTAAATTAAGAACTACAGGGACCTAATCCTGCTCCTGTTGACTTGAATCTAACTAGAATAAATATATATCTCTTTAAGATGCTTGTGGAAGTGGTTGAATTGCAGAGTCATCAATGCAGTATCTTTCCTTCAGCCACAACTGTTCCCTTTTCATTTTCATTGAAAAACCTTCTCTCCCACACCATGATGTCATTTCAACTTTTTTATACAGTACAGCAATAACTCCTTACCAAAAAAAAAAAATCTCCAGGCATTCTTGAGACCAGTGTGACTACTAGTTCAACCTAAACCTACTTAAAATATTTGGCAAGGAGAGACCCTACAGAACTGCATGGAATGCTAAAAACCAACAAAGCGTGAATTTAAAAAGTGCAACAGAAAAACACAACCACTCAGATTTCAAATCAGACTGTCGAACTGCCACACTAGAAACACCACAAGAAGAACTCTGACTTGGGTTCAACTAAGAGGACTAACTTTATTACATCACTGACTCCATTATATAGTATAGCAAGCAAACTAAGTGATTGCTAAGCAAGGTCAACATCTCTCCAATCACATTGGCTAAGACAGGTGTCCATCAAGAGAACTCCTCTTCTATGAAAGTATGTAAACATCTATATTGTTTACAAGAACATGCGTGAGAACAAGGACACTTAAACATCAGAAGGCTGGAAGATGAGGGCGACATCAGACCCCCAGGGAAATTTAAGAGTGGGTCAAAATGAGATGATATCCTGTTGATTTTCTGTGTGTCCAGAAGCACTTTTCAGAATTATCAGGCTGCAGCATGTAGAGACAGTATTCCCTGACTGATGAAACTAATGGTTGTAATAGAAGGCAAGAACATAAAAATATCAATCCATGTGCCTTAGAGCACGTTTAGCTTTCAAAATAATGTTGTAGGGTGCACAAGAAACAGCATGATCCAGGGCTCATGCAAGGTGAAAATTAATTAATTAGCTCAAGGTATGCAAGCTTGTTGGAGTATAAAGGAAAGACAAGCACCCCAATTTTCACACAGCAGCAACAGCACTATCACACTGCAACTCAACTCTGTTATCATATATTTAGTCTAGCCAGGAAGTTGACTTGTTTTATACAAGTTGTACAGATGAAAACCTTTATCATAGAATATATCATATGAAAATACGTAACCTTTTTTTTTCAAGGGACTTTAAGTCAATTCCTTGGCATGAAGCAGTCTCAGTGCTCCAGAGTAAATAAAAAACAGATCACATGACAAAAACTCTGGAGGAATTTCTCACCACAAAAATTCAACACACACTCAAAAGGTTAGTAACATTAAGAACCTGCAGGTTATTCCATTTTAAGTATGCCCCTTGGTTTTATAAAACATATTTCTTTCTCTGCAAGGCCCTGTCTACCCAATCAGCTCTCTCAAAAGGAAAACAAGGTGGGTTTTTTTTTTTTCTGGTCGTGTTCAGTTTCTGTTACTTCTGTTCTTCTTAAAGCTTAAATAGTGAGATGTGCAAGATGTTCTGAGATTTCCAATACCTCCCCCAGCTATAATCACACAGGCAATAGTACCACAATACTGAAATAATGATTTTTATTTCTCTTACAAATATAATAACATTTTTAAAAAATTAATTATCCTTTTAGTTCAAAGACAAACACAACAAAAAAATAAAACAGGCCTGCCAGTACTAGATATGCCGAGTGGTACCAAGAGGCCTGCCTGTACTCTTCGAAGTTTCTAACATTACAGGAAGGTATTGGTGATCTTTGCACAATGTACAAACACTGGGCATCAGATCAACACTGCCAACAAAAACAGCCAAGTAAAAGACTGCTGCATCAAGTACTGCAACAGCTCATTGTAGCCATGTGCAATAACTGCATTACAGATGGGAAAGTACACAGGAATGCACATTCAACCTTACTAGGTCATGTCCTAAACACTTAATGCTATTTTCCTTAAGTCTGAATATTGAAAAATGTAATGGAAAATATGCTATGGATGTGACTTAATTATCATTATGCTGTGGCTACACTTCCTTGAGTAGACGAGTTGATCTAACAACTTGCTGCTGCAGAACAGGGGCATCACTTTTTTATTTCCCTTCCCCCCACTTTCCCTGACAGCTCATGGTTCATCAGACTTTTTACGAACTAAATGAACTCACAAAACAGCAGAAAACTTAGTAAAGCACAAGTTTTTCTGCTATTCCAGGGAATTAAACTGGCCTATGGAAACTCCAGTGACCTAGGGAGGGCAGAACGTAGAAAATAAGGAGATGAGATGAGAGACATATGGGCTTGAAATAGAACTGTTAAATGCCTAAGGAACTGGATGGATGGCCACATCCAAACAGCTGCAGCTCAATGCACCAAGCTCAAACCAGTAATGAGTGGTGTCCCTCAAGGGCCCACATTGGGGCCAATACTGGTTATTATCTCCAGCAAAGAGACACAGACTGTTGGGATCTGGATTCTGCCTCCCCAGTCTGCTCTGGTGACATCCTACCTGAAGTGCTGGGAACTGAGTAATGATGTGGACCTGCTGGAGCGAGTCCAGAGCGCCTCTCCTATGAAGAAAGGCTGTGAGAGCTGGGATTGTTCAGCCTGGAGAAGAGCTGGCTCTGGGGAGAAGAGCTCTCTCTTACTGCAGCCTTTTCATAAGCCTTAAAAAAGGCTTATGGGGAAGAGATAGAGACCTTTTACTGGCTTCTGTAGTGACGGTACCATGTGCAGTGGTTTTGAATTTAAAGAGGGCAGATTTACATTGGATTAAAGGAAGAAATTCTCTACAATCAGGATGGTGAGACACTGGGAGAGGTTGCTAAAGGAAGCTGTGGATGTCTCGTCACTGGAAATATTCAAGGTCAGGTGGGACAGAGCTTAGAAGAACCTGGTCTAGTGCAAGGTGTCCCTGTCCACAGCAGGGGGGTTGGAACTAAATCATCTTTAAAGGTCCCTTCCAGCCCAAACCATTGCATCAAACAATTCTAAGGAAAAAGGGACCTGGGCCTTTTTGATAATAACTGTACCTTGTGAAACGGTACCTTATGAATTAGAATCAGTTACAAACTGCAAAAAGCAGGCAACAACAGTAATTACACTACAGTGAACATCTTTTTTAAAGGCTAAAAGGACATTTTTGTAAATCACAAGTCTTGTTTCCTTCATCAAGGGGATATTGAAAAGATGAAAAGAAACAAATGTGAAGAAAAAAAAGTTTTGTTAGTTACCTTTCCATTCTTTACACAATAAGAGATCAGAGTATTAAGGCTGTTCTTTATTTGAGGTCATAACTGGAAATATCCAAATCCCACTCCATCCCTCAAAAATTGACAGTTTTGGCCACAAAATACATTTTATTACATGCTACAGTAACATAATTCCTGTGAGAAAGCAACTCTTTCTCCAGCACAGCCTGTAAGTACTGGGCAGAAC
Source organism: Nicator chloris (assembly GCA_013400495.1). Lineage (NCBI taxonomy): Eukaryota > Metazoa > Chordata > Aves > Passeriformes > Pycnonotidae > Nicator > Nicator chloris. The sequence goes on from WAAE01010316.1 coordinate 104,324, forward strand.
TACAAGGCTCCATGGTGTGGGAGCAAACATTAATTCCTTTCCTGAAAATAGCCTAACATAGACTAAGCAAATAAAGATAAAGCTGATGACACTGCAAGACAAACCAGCATGCAACATCATTACTTCACTGTTCTAAGAGTTTCCTCTACAGGTAAACTTCTGAGACCTCCACGTACAAATTAAATACTTTTATGGGTGCATGACGAGGGACGGGGACTACGTTTTGCTAGCACATCATTCAGTCCTTCTGAAACAAAAAGGCAACTGTAGGAAAACCACGACCTAAAGTAGTGCAGTTTATTATAGCTGCAGCTAAGAGGCAAGATTTCAGGAAGGCAGGAGATCTGTGTCCCAAGGCAGTGGAAACGAGAGGCACGGGCGGGTGGATGCCACCTAACCAGCCGTCAGGGCAGGGCAGGGCCGGCCCAGTGCGGGGCTGCTGCCCGCCTTCCCTCCCTCCCACACCGAAACGTGCTCGGCTTTTTCAGATAAACCTATGGGTACACTGCCTCCTGAGTTCTTATTCCACATCCAGAGCGATCCACATGCTACGGAAAAACTGCAGAAAAAAAAAGCCGTTCACAGAGTTAATCGCCGAACACCAGAAAACCGTGCCAGGGGCGGATCCGTGCAGACACACACGCGGTCCCTCCCCGGGTGCATCTGACGAGCGAGGCGCCGAAGGCCTGCACCCTTCCCCGCGCTGCTATTGACATGAAATACTCAGTCGGCATTTCGGGACTCGCGAGACCCTCCCCCTCCCTCTCTCCGCCCCGGCCGCTCCGAAGGGACCGCCGAGGCCAGGCCTGCCGCTCCCGGCGCCGGCCGAGCCCCAGTCCGCTGCGCTCGGCGGCTCCGCTCTCACCTGCGGCCGCCGCCGCCGCTCCCGGCTCCCGCCACTGCCCCGGACCCCGCCGCGCCGAGCCGCCGCCGCCG
>WAAE01010316.1:105300-116750 GCA_013400495.1 Nicator chloris
GCCGCTGCCGCTGCAGCTGCGCAGCTTCCGGCGCGCTCCTGCCTCCATGCGGGCCCGCCCCGCCCCGCTCCCGGCAGCCAGCGGGGGCGGAGCCACCGCCGGGCGGGCCCTGGGTTACGCCGAGCGGGGCCAGCAGCGCCCGAGGTATTTCCCGCTCCCGCCCTCTCTCCTCTGCGCCTTTCCGCCCCGCTCCGTCACTCAGGCGACGCGGTGGGAGGGACGGCGGCAGGGGCCAGTCCTGCGGCGCCTCCCCGAGCCGCCCGGGCAGGGAGGGGCCCGCAGCTGCTCCCCCCGCAGCTGAGGGCCGGGAGGCGGCGGCCCCGCAGCCCTCGCCCCGGTGGCGGGAGGGGCCGCGCCGCCGCTCGGCGCGGTGCCCGGGGCGGGGAGTTGATGGTTAACCTGCGGGCCATTGAATACCTGCCTAAAGTCGCGCCCAGGGTGGGGTTTAACCTTGTCCGAGGGTTAGTGCCTCCCGTGTGACTCTCTGCCCGAGACCCTGCGGCGGCCAGTTCTGCTGCTGCTGCCGAAGCGCTGCGGGGATGCTCAGCTCCCTGTTGAAAATCTCTGCTGAAAATCTCAGCCTAGAGCTCGCCTCGCAGTCGTTTTGTGGAGGTTTCAGGCTCAAGAGGTCGAGGTGATGTGGGGGTCTCGGCGAGCGTCTCTGCACCAGCAGACTCGGGCTGCAGTAGCTCGGGCGTTTGTGGCTGGCACTTGAATCTGTGCTGGCCCCTTTTCCTCGAGCTGAGCTGCAAGGAGCTCAGCAGCTGCGGCATTTAGGTCAGTGCTCCGCTTCTCTTGCGTCAGGAAAGCTGTCAGTGTGGCCCCAGCCTCCTGCTCCCCGGGGCTGCAGGAGGGAGCGAGCCAGGAGATTGTTCCAGTGATAGCACAGAAAATGCCTTCTCTCCTATGTCTGCCTCTGCTTTCCTGGTTGCGTTTTTACAAGAGCTTAGCACTGTGTGATTTGCATTGTGAAATGATGCGTTAATGTAACGGGTCCGTCGTAACATCCATAATCTAGTTTTTTGCTGTGGTTGTTTCTTTAATTTGTGCAGCAATGTTGTGAAGGTTGAATTAATGTTTGAGAGTATTTTGTTCTGTTGGAGGAAGTTTTATGCCTGACTGGAGAAAATACCGCAATGAAATTTGCAAAGAATTATGTCACGAGTACTTATTTTTAGATTCACGTTGGGGTTTGCTTCTGTAGTGCTTTGATTGTGGAGAATATTTTTTTCTGTGTATGTTCATCAGGAGTGTAAAGCATTTTCGGGTATATTGAGTAGGAGAAGGAACTCAGTAGCTTTACAGTGCATTTGATATGTATTTAATCTCTTTTCCAGTGGCTCTGTTTAACTGCTAAAACTGGTCAAATAACGCAATCTACTGCATAATATCGTGTAGTAGTTTCCTTAGGTAGTTGTACATATGCAGTGATTTTTCTCCTGGCATTTTGGAACTCTCAGAGGATTGTGGTTTTAGCCCTAGTAATACTTACTTATGGTTAAAATACAGTGGATGTACAAAAATTAATGTAAGTTCTGTTCATTAGTATGAAAGTTAATATAAGTTCTGTTTATTAATTTCAATTACAAATTTTTAGCTTCTCATTGCAGTCTAAGTTTTACCTTTTTGCCAGGGGTGACTGGAGTCTGCCTTTTTGTTTTGGCCTTCCACAAACTTTTGTTTCAAGTGTGTACAGCCTAAGAGATAATGTGGTAAAAGGTGTTTACTTGTGTGTGTTTGTGCTCTGGAAATGATGCCTTAAGTTTTAGCTTTCATATTTTCCAGATTCTGTGCTGCATTAGTATATAACTCTGAACTTCATATAAAGTGTTAGCAAGTTCTCCTCGCAGTTTAGTTAGACAAAACCTTTTCCAGCCCAAGAACCAAGGACACCGTTGCAGCTTCAGGCCCCAAAAAGTATAAACAACAGCAAATTGAGGAGAGCAAACTGGGGGGATGGGACTTCATAACCTGAAGCTGTAATTGGACAATTAACCCCAATATGTAAATGGATCAAAACCTATAAAAGTTTGAAAACTCGTGACCTGTCATCCATCTTGGGTGTAGCCTCAGCCAGGCTCCAGTACTGCCCAAGGTGTATCCTTTGAAGACTTTTTAATAAATACCTACTTTATTCCTTTAACACTGTCTAGCCTCTGCTCTAGGTAACCTCTCAAGGCATCAGAAGGATTAAATAGATGCTTTTCCTGGTTGTTAGCGTGGGCTGATTTTGGAAAAGCTCTAGTACTAGATCCTGGTTCTCTGATAAGTTAGAATTCATGACTCAATATTGTTAAGATTTTTTAAGTTACCTAATGCCTCCATTCTCTGTTTTGTCTCTTCCCTCAGTCCCTTCCTGCCACCCCCAACTTTTTTGGTAAATTAACTTATATTTGGGCACGGACATTTTAGTAGGGTCTAGGAAGAAATACTTTATAACAAGGGTGGTGAAAACTGTCAGGTTGCCACAGAGGTGGTAGATGCCTCATCCTTGGAAACATTCAAGGTCATTTTGGTCAGGGCTCTGAGCAACCTGGTCTTGTAGGTGTCCGTGCTCACTGCATGAGATTGAACTAGATGAGCTTTAAAGTCCCTTCCAACCTGAAGTATTCTATGGTTTCAGGTATTTTTTATCTACTCCTAAGTACCACAGTAGGATTGACTGGTGTCCTTTCTTTTTTCCTCCCTGACATTCAAGCTGATTAAAGGAAAGCTTGTGCCAAAGACAGAATCCAGAACCTGAGTTTTTCCATATGCTTGAGGAATAGAATTTGTGTGTTGGCAAAGAAAAGGAACTGAGGTTTTTCATCTCATTTTACCATAGAACTTCATTTTTCCTGAACAGAACAGTCCTCTAGTAATAATAACTGCATGATGCTAACTCCACAGTCACTAGGAATTGATTCAAGTGTTCCAGATGTGGGCTGGTAATGACTTTGGGATCCCGTTAGACTGCTGTTTGCTCAAATGGAGTTTTGTCTTGCATGTTGTGTTGACTAGATTTGGTTTTGATTTAACTAACAGTACATGAACACATGGGTTATTTCTTGTTTTATCAATTTCTATCTATCTTTTGAAACTTTTTCATAACATAGAAGGAATTAGGAGGGTTTTAAGGTACAATTTTTGAAGCTTCTTTGGTTCAGGCAAGTGAATGGACATCGATGTCTGATTTAACTTCCTGAATCAGAAAATCATCCCCTCGTTGCACTTTGTTCAAGCGTAGTCGCCCCCCAAACCCCAAGATGAACTCTTGAAGTGAGTGTTGATTAAGGCTTGATATATATATGGTGCTTTCAAAGACTAACAATTCTGTACAAGAAACCATTATTTGGAACATAGCTAAGAATGTCAGGGAAACAATATTCAGGGCATATATTTAGAAAATTGTACTCAGGCTGAGAGCATATGCTATTCATGTGTGTCTTCTAAAAATATTTTCACATGCAAATTACACACTCGCTGGCTGCTCAGTTCTAACCATGTTGTTGCTGCATGATGGTCCCTGAGAAACTGAGAATGGAGGGGGAGGTACCAGCTGAAAACTTTTGCTCTGAGGGTTTTGTTTCTTGGATTTTACTTTTGCTTGACTTTCCTTCTTTTTCCAAAACCTAACATAAGAACGTTTCCAAGATAGTACTTTGGAAGTTTAAATTTTAATGTAAGAATAATAAAGTAACTAATTATATATGTACCTCTTTTTCTCTGCGTAATGCTTAAATCTATTAGTTATGTTCTGTTTTTCAAGTACAGACTGCAAGAAAGCCATTGTCTTACTTAGGTAATTTTTTTGTATATGAAGTCACCGTGACTGTGATTGTAAACTTTCTTGCATTCCTCACAAATTAGTAACATTACTGATTTTGATATGTATACTTAGTATCCTTTGGCTATTGCATTGCAGTATTTTAACCAAAGGGAGGGAGATCTTTTCTAAGACAGAGATTCTAAAATGAGTAGCTAAAATAAGAGGCCAGGGATTTTTGTGCTGCCTGTTTAAAACCCTTTATTTTTCTGGAGTAAAAACCTCTTACATTTTTATGACTCATTTTTTAAAGTATAGGGAAAAAAAAAAGTGCTGCATTTTTTCCCTACTATGGTGCCTGTAGCCTTGACAGAACAGGAGAAATCTATATATTGCTCTGAGGTAAAGGTAGACTTCTTTTTCCTACTTCGATCTTATAAGAGTGCCTCTTATTTTGTCATCCTTAACAGGAGTGCATTTTTTGCTATGTAGAAGGAGAGAAGCTGAACACTTGACACCTGGTGCAGTGCTCTCAGAAATCACTGCAAAAATTTCCATTTGGGAATCGCAGCTGGCCTTCAAAATACTTTCTTAATTTTCATACTCTTCTTAAAGTTATTTTACCCCTATTTCCTACAGCCTGTAGGCTTCTGACCCCATTCTAGTAGGGAACAATAGCCAAGAGTTAACTTAGTATCTCTTGTGTTTTCAGAAATTATTTATTTTTGGGAATATTTCTAGTAGGAAGATATCAATGATGAAATGTTTCTGAAACGCATGGAAAGCTGGGTGGTGTCTGATGTGATCATGGTGGCTATGTTGTGCATTTGTGCCCTTAGGAATCCCTTAGGGATCTTCCAGTAGTTACATTATTTTTCTGTGGCATTGTGGTGTTGCATTGCTGCTCTTGTGAAACTTAGCAAAAATAGAAAATACAGCTTAATGTTGATGGAAAGATTTGGATGGGACACAGCATGAGGTCATATAACAACAGTCAAACAAAATTCATGTCTCTGTAGTGGCAAAGACACTGGCAAGCTTGATGTTAAGGACTTGAAAAACTGATGTGAAAGTTTGCAGTGGTTAAAAGACTTATATCAAGCCAAGTGTTTGGAAATTAAATGAACAAATAGTTAATACTTGCCCGGATGTGATAGGCTGGTTTCTGGTTTCATACATTAATTGCTCTTTTAAGGCAGGTTATATTTGACTCTCCTTTTTGTTTGGCCTTTATACTGGTTTTCATTTCCTCCATGTGAAAGTCTGGAATTTCTAAAGTGGTTTTAGGTTTAACTGATTGACTTAGAGCAGAATTCCAAGATGTATTATCAGTAAGGTTTCATTCATTTTGAGAATAATGATTTTCAGCAATAGCTGCTAAAGACAGTGTTGTACAGAATTTAGGAAAACTGGGATGGTGTAAAAGGTACTATCACTCTTTTGTGTGTGTTAAAAAAGGGAAACGAATACCAAATTATATCCATGCAAGTAAACAATAATTGATATAATGACAGTTCTAAAAAGAATCTTAGTTGTTTCATTCTGTTTTCAAAGTAACTTTAAAGGCTGTTTTGTTTTCTTGAAAAAAGGAGTGGTAATCAAACATATTAGTTGAAGTTGAACCCTTGTGATTCTTGGGGGAAAAAAATCTGAGTATCTTGCCTGCAGAACCCAGTTCCTGTTTAGCAGAGCAAAGAATATTAAGTAACACATTCGCTGTCCAAGAAATTGACCGGTTCTTTTTACACTCCATAATGTGCTTCAGGATATTTTTCATGTATTCTGGTATCTTCAGAAGGAAGGAGTCTTTTCAACTGGACTGATTCTAAGTTTGTAAGATGTCAGTTGGTACTGACAAAGGAGGAAAAAAGCAATGATCCATTTTGTGAAATTTAAGTGACAGATTACCCATTCTTACTTACATATTTAAACTTATACTGATGTAGCATTACCTGTCCATTAGAGACGTTCCCCTCTGGTACTTGAAGCACTTGAGCTACATTTTATCACCATTATCTTGTGGTTCTTTTCTTATTTAGTCTTGGATTTTGCTTTCTGCAATTCCATTTGGTTAAATGTCCTCTGTAAGGATGCTGGTATTGTTACAGCCACTTTACACTGTGTGTGAACAGAGGCTCCTGCTTCTGGCATCTCCTTCGAGTAAGTGCTGAGTAAATGCAGAGAAAGACTGATGCTTATTCTGAAGAGTTTAAAATGCCTGTCCCATCTCCTCTTTCTGGAATTGCCAGCATATTGCATGCTTCCCTGATTTTTCACAGAGTTGCATGAGCCTAAGGAGTTTGTTAAAGTTGGTAGGACTGATTCTGTGTGAGCTTAAAGCCCTTGCAAAATCTTTCCTGTTTCTGAATTATCCTGTGGTGTTTCTGTTTTAAATTTCTGAAAAATTTATTTGTATATGAAGTAATTCCTTAGGTAGGCCTAATATAAGAAAATAATTTGTCCGACATAGGTGTTTTTATATGACAGTTTTTATTTGCTTGTGATGCTGAATCACCACACCATGATTTTGTTATCATGCTAGTTGCTGTAAGAATGCATATGGTTCTTCACCCTCAGAAAGGAGACATTTTGGGCCTGGAGATCACTACCCTTTTCTAAATAAAATATTTTTTTAAATCTCCAAACTGTTTTTAGAGGGGTTTTTTTCTGTAATTCTTAGACCTTATGTTGGCAGGGGGTGTGGGGAGTGGATGAGTGGGATCATGGTGGTGACAAAAAATTATTACATTTTTTCCCCTCTAGCCTAAAATATCAATATTTCAACTTCTAGCTGAAACAAAATATTTCTGAGTTCTGATTTGCTGATGTAAATTTAGCACCCCTCTCATTCTCGAGTGTTGCAACCCATTGGCCTGTTAAGTGCATCTAATTGTATGTCCTCTTCCCTGTCAATCTCTCAACCTTTCTTTGTACTTGAAAATTAGAGATGTGTTCCAAAGCTATGATGGTGTTCAGTACTTGTTCTATATAAAGCATCATTTCTACCTTTGCCTTTAGGATAGAAGGCAATGGGTGTAATTGTGCTTTTCAGCCCAATAGGGCTTTTTCCTTATATCAGAAATGTTATTAACTAGCCACACTGGTAATTTTTATATAATCTCTGGTGTGCTTATGCAGAAGTTTTGAGGTGTGCTGGTGTCGTTCCCTGTACACAGTATGGTATAAACGACACAACTCTTTTTTTTTTTTTTTTTTTTTTTTGGTTGCTTTTTTTCCTAATTAAAGTTTTCAGTAAAGTAATTTTGTACCGTGGCTAAAACTCAAAACCAATCATCTGCTTTTTACATGGCAGCACCACCTAGCAAGGTGTGGGCATACCTTTGTTGGCGACATACCACGGAGCATCTCCTTGCAACTTGTTCTCTCTTCCCTCAGATGGGGTGCCAGCACAGGGACTTGTTGCTTGGTAGTCAGGTATTGACCTTCCTTTCTCAACTAGAGTGCCTAACACTACACTCCTATAAAGGGTTGCAAACATGGAAATGCAGTTATGTCGTTGCAAACAACTATTCTGGAGTAAATTTTTCTTTCTAGAACACAAAAGCTATATAGTTAATTGTTAAAAGGGAACTTATGTATTTAGTCAAATCAATTGCTCACCTTTGTCAATCGGAAAAAATATTGAAGTTTCTTAACACAAGTATAAAATAAAGATATCTAAGGTAGAAATTTGCTGGTGAAGATGCTCTATTGATTTGAGAATCTCACTGACCTCTCGTTTTTGGATTTGGAATTGCTGGCTTGATTGTTGTCTCTTGCTGCTTCCTACCTGCATCTTTGAACCATGTCCCTTTCTTTCATGACTTTGTGGTTGATGTGGGTGCACCATCCTGGGACCTAACTTCTGCCACTTAAACACTGGTGGGAAATTTAACTTTTTTTGTGGATGTGTAAGAGAAAATTGTTGGAGTGTCCTGTAGTTTAGGTGAATGAAGTCAAATACGGACAGGCCCTCTATGCAACCTAGCAAACAGCAGTGGCTACTAATGAATGCTTGGGGAGGGCATGTAAATAATGTCTGGAACTTAATGTCTGGAATAATGTCTGTAGAATTTAAAAGATTTCAGTGTAGTTAAAAATACCCCAGAACACAGTGTTTTAAAATGCCTTTTGAATGGTCCTAAGACCAAGGTTAACAAAGCTGCTAAAGTAAATTCCTTTTTTTTCTACATATTCTGCTATTTATTTCTTGTTGCTGTTGTTACCACTTAAATAGTGCCTATTTTGTTTACAATACTGTCCACAGCATTAATATTTGAAGTTACATACAATAGCAGGTATTAAATGTTCAAATGAAATAATTGTTTAGAAGATGAGCTTTTCTTTATTTAGTTTGGCAGAGTTCACGTGTTGTCACACACCATAGATAAACTGTCACTGTATTTCATGCTTCAGAACAGAGAATATTACTGAACTAATATAAGGCAAATTTATTTTGTAATTCAACTTGTGTCATTGGGTAACCATGGTTTTATAAAACATTTCAAGTTTTTTTCTTATTACTTGTGGATTGCTTCAGTGAGAGTTTCTTAAATTTTTTTTTTGTTTTGTAATTAGCAATGCTTTACCATATTACATGCATGAAATAAAGTTGTAAACTTAAATCCAAAATGGAGGTCCTTATCAGAGCAAAATTGGAGGAACAAAACAAAATGGCAATACTAAAGTAGAGGTTCCCAAACTTACTCTGCTGAAGTTTGGTCACTGACATTGATATCTAAAGGACTGTTGGTGCCAGTGGTGGTAATTTCTCTTTATAGGTATTTTTTAGGTTTATGGGTGTCTCTCAGAGCAGGACCTCTATCCTATGTTCATTAGCCTGTGAACCACCTGAAACCAGGACCCAGCCCTGTGCTTCTACCTTGCTTAGGGGTTCATCACCCCCTACTTCACTCCATCCTTTGGTCATCTATCAAAACCTACCCCTGTACAGCAGGTCCCCTTGGAAAACTGCTCTCATAGCAGTACCTGATTAGAAGACATTTAAAGTGAAATGCAAGCGTGGGACTGGTTCTGAGTACAGCTGGAAGTGCTATAATGTTCCATGCTTAGGAAGAATGTGTGGCAAGTGACTGGTCCCACAAACCCTTCTGCAGATAAGTAATCCTATCAAAGGCAGTTGAGTGCATTTGATTAAGGATTACATGCGATTAGTGGTCTGCAAGGTTAAGAGTACAACTTGTATCATTAATGAGTGTTTACATATTAATGCTGCTTTGAGCAGAGATTGAACTAGATGACCTCTGAGACCTCTTCTAACTAGAATGATTTTTGATTATCACACTTGTATTATGCAAATAGATACTTCTTTTATGAAAAAATCCATTAGTTGGATAAGCTAAACTCTAGTAAGTCACTGTTCTTATTTTACCTAATTGCATCATGTTGTAGTATGGAGTTGCAAATTTGACCCAAGTTTGAGGTTTAAAACAGTAAGAGGAATATACCCGTGCCTTTTTTGTGTGTTGCTTCAAATTCTTTGCATACAATTTTAGGTCAGATTGAATTCCTTGTATAGGATTTCTTTCCTAGCATACAATTGACTTGTTCTAGAATTAGTCCAGAGTTGAGTGCCTGAAAAATTGATGTTTTGCATGCAATTGAGGTGTGTGAATGGATTTAAGCTTACTCTGCCTTTTTTGGGTACCACTAGTACTGAGGCTATGGTAACAAAGGCATTGGTGCAGGTTAGCAGCCTAAGAAGGCTTGAGGCCCTAAAAACTTCCCAAAACAAGGACTCAGGATGTGAGAGGGCACTCTTATATTAAAGAAAAAAAAAATCCCAAACCCACTAGCACCCCAACAAACCCTTCCACTGTTAGAATACACTGTGTAGAGTCTGGGTATGTGTAGATGTTGAGACACAGGTGGTTGAGTTTAAGAAACAATAATCCTTGAAACAATAATCCGGGGAATCATATGGATTTTCTTCCTGTGTCTGAATAAAATTTGTACCCATTGATACTTTGATAACTGTTTTCATTTAGTATTGTTAATTACTTACTTTTAAGCAGGAAGTTGGTGATAAGAGGAGAAATCTCTGAACTGCTGCCTGTAAAAGGCCAATCACTTTCACTTGCATGCAATTAGAAATGTTTTTATGTAACATTTTAAGCCTCCCAGTATTTGAATTAATCTCAGTGACAGGCTATAGTTGTTGTCATGTCTTATTGGTAGCAGTGTATTTCAGTTAAACACTTGGTTGTATGCTTTTATTTAAAAATACGAGGAGTATGGTAACTTCACAAGTAATGTGTTAAGGACCTGGCAGGTCTCTTGGGCTTTTAGGGAGTATAGAAAGCAATTAAAAGGAACAAGAGGTGCTAGGAAGGGTGGAGTTATTTCTTTATGCTGCTCTTCACCACAAGGATGTTGTGGGCATTTTATTCTTTTCAAATAATGTTGATTGGATGTTATCTGATTATGGGATTAGAGAAGCAAAAGACTGAATGCTAGAATAAAGTGCTAAAGACTTCTAAGTCACAAGGACTTGATGCTGTTCATTCATTTAGTGGTTCTAAAGGATGAAGTGGCTGATCTGCTAAGAAGAATGCATCTCGTTAGGATGAGATGCTGTGCCAGAAGACCGGAAGCTGTCAAGTATGCTGTACATACTGTACTTTTAAACTGAACACAAAAAGCAGAGCTGGAATTTGCAGACCATCCTGTTTAGTTCATCCCCCTTTAAACTTGCAGTGTATGGCCTTTGGCAGGAAATTGTACCCCAGGCAATTTTGGTGAGGCTCTACAAGTCATCATTTTTTTGTGCCATTGTGGGGAGGATGAGCAGTGATGCAGAGGTGGAGCTGAAAGTTAAAGCAGTCCAGTAGTATGCTGTGCTGCTTGCAGTAGCAGAGCTGTGATTTACCTTGTAATTTACACTCAGGTGACAACAGCAGTTTCTGAAGTGCTGACATTTGTAGCTGCAATTAGCTGTGTGGTCTTGTTCCGTCACTTTCTCTCCTGTTGTATTAGCACAGTGATTTGTGCCATCATGCAGTGACTTGAATCAGAAAATTGATCCTGACTTCGAGAAGGGTCTGTAGCAAGCAGCAATTTCTAACCCAAGCCAGTTCCTCACTCTGGTCTAGTGGGTGGCTCCACCAGGAGATGGGATCATGACCCAAGGATCAGAACAAGCAGCAGCAGGGTTCTGTCTCTTTGAATTGGCATTTTACCAGAATAGATGCTCATCAGATTATGCCTCTAGAATCTGTGAGTCATCTTGCCCTCAAGTAAGCATCCAAAGTAAAATACTGCATACATTCAGTAAAATCAGAGAAAGTTGTGAGAAACTCGAAGGCAGTCTTGTAAAGCTGTCTGTATTAGCACAATGGTGGTAGATGACATTTGGTGGTTTTAGCTACAAAATAATTCATGTTGGAAGGGGTAATTTAAACTACTTGAGGATAATTCCATATTACAAGCAAATGTTCTGCAAAAATACATGTATCATTACAGATACCCAGGTGAAAGCTTCTTTGAAGAGAAGAAATATATAATGTATAAGAAACATCCCTAAAATGCATTGAAATGGTGCTCTGCAGCAGCATTAAATGGAAGTTCCTGATCTGGGCATCTCTGCTTAGATGAACAGTCCATCTGGTTTAATGAATTCATTTATATTTTATCAGTCACTGCATATACATATCTTTTATGTGTCTTAAATGCTGTTAAGTAACAA
>WAAE01010318.1:0-13887 GCA_013400495.1 Nicator chloris
ATTTAAAATAATCTGTTTCCTGAACTAATTTCAACACAGACAATTATGACATATTCATTGCAGCTAAATCTTCCTCTAGAATCTGAACTGTGTAAAAAATTGCTGAAGAGTGAAAAACGGGAAGGAAAAGAAGAAAATCCATCTTTTATATTAAATGGCCATATTTCAGCCTAAGAGGAAATATATTACAGCTTTAATGAAATTTCTATTGCTCCTTTTGATTGCAATGAACAGTAACTCTTTCAGGTGTTCTAAATGAGCACTGAGAAATCCTTTGCCAAACAGATTTGGTAGTTTATTTTCAAACATGATTCTCATTCACTTTTAACCATAGGAAAAAAAATCCACCATACCTAACTCAAAATGAAAGAACAAAAACCAATCTGAATAAAAAACTGCCCTTCAGTTTTAACTTTTGATCTACATGTAGTATTAAAACACTTGCAGAAATTGTAGATTACCAGATTGGAAAGTAATACATGTTTTTGCAACAAAAATTTATGATCAAAACCCATAAAATAAACAGTTGCAATTTACTCCTATCAAATAATACTGTAACACTAAACTAAAAACTGCAATATAATGCTATATAACTATGAAATACATAATTTTTATACACATTATACTCACTGCTTCTACAGAGTTACATTCACGTCTTGTTTCTAAATATCGTAGTGCTCTTTTCTCCTCTTCTTTTAATTTAGCATCTGCCTGTGCAAAAGTAGAACAGCAATCATTTTAAGTACTAACACATTCGGTACAAAGCTACAACAGAATTTTTACTTACATATTTCATATAATTCTGTACACCGTTTTGTTGTAAATAAGAAGGAGCCTGTGTTCTATAAAATCTCTCTGTTGAATCCAAATATGCCTTTTCAAAGTTATCCCGATATATCTGAAGTTTATCTTCAGGATTAGAACAAAGGTTAACTGCAAAGAGAAAGTCCAAACTTACTCTCAAGTCTTGGAAATTTATGTGGCTAATAATAAGCAGATTTCAATGAGAGAGTGAGACTCGTATTAAAAGGTTGCATTGAACAATTTGAAATATCTGATAAATGGACTCCGATCACAAAGGTAATCAGATTTGGCCAATCTTTGCTCCCAGAAACATTCAGATCAACTATGGCAAACTGGAAAAAAAATTTCATACTTAGCTCCAGCACTTCAGACATTCAAACTTGGTAACCATAAATACACATACAACTGCAAAATTGTAAGGGAGGAATAAAAAAGCTCAGAATAGTGCCTAATAAATGGAAAAGTTCTCCACCTGACTGAGCAAAAACCTTCTCTTAGACATCGTTCCTGGAATCACAATGTCTCCATTTTAGACTTTTTTCCCTGTTTTAGAAGAATGGAGACAGTAAGCTTATTGCCCTGCTTTGCACTATTTGGAAAAGAGTTTCCACTTTCCTCTCCAACTGTTACAGAGAAATTAATAGTCATGAAATGGAATATGCTTTAAAAAAAGTTGGAACTTGACTTCTATAAAAAGCTGTCTTAGAGAATATTAGCCACAAGTTTAGTTCAACAGGCTGGAAAGCTTTCAGAAGTAGCAGGCAATGGTGAAATATCACAGAAGTTTCAGATACACACATCTGTTCTGCAACAAAGAAAAATACTGAAAGTCTTAAACATAGCCTGTTTAGCATTTCTTCTTCAAACTGTCTAAAGAATCAGAAACAGTATGTAAAGCAGTACAGACTAACTTAAATGTGCAACCCCAAAAGATCAGAAAATACTCTTCTTTGAAAACACTGATTTTGCAGTAACTGATACACAGGTAAATCATTTAGAAGCTGAAGACTATAAGCAAAATTTAATTGGTACCATGTATCAACAACCAAAACAAAGAAATCAATACAAAATGCTGAGGTAATTCCAACCCTACCACCACAACTTCCAACTTTGTATGAAGAAAATTCATTTATTGAAGTGAGGAGGCAACAGATCAGAGTGTGCAAGACGTACCATATGATTCTCGAACTCCAATAACGAGCTGGGAGTCGAAAGCTTCTCCTAGTCTTTCAGCATGAACTAGCTTCATTGCACTGTCCTGAAGTCTATTCTTTATATTTGAAAATATGGATTCATTCCATGTATCTAGCATGAGCTGCACATCAGGAAGAAAAAAAACTCCTGTCAGAAAGGTACATGCAGATCTAAGTTTGTGCAAAAAAATACAAGACATCAGAAATAGAATCGAGCAATTTATAATGCAATTTTCAGGTCATACACAGCAGTTCAGCTATGTCAGAACCTGATCTTGCTCTGAACTTGTTATACAAGTCATATTCAGCTCACATTCTAAATTTACTTTATGTAACTGGACAGCTAAGGGCATCAGTATTGAATTCACGTATTCATTCCATATTATTGCTACAGTTCTTGATAATCAGTCAAGTAACCTTTCCAACAATACAACGTGTCAGGAGTTGCAATATCAGGGGGTACTTTTGAGGCAAACACCCAAATATAATTCATCATTTGGCAGGCACAGTCTAGATAAAACTAAAAGCTCAACTACCATCACAGTTACATAAAGAAAAAGACTGATGGTTTTATACAGCATCTATGCAACAAGAAAGTTCAGTACGCAAGTAATGCATCTGTAGTTTACAAAAAACTCCACATCTCATCTATGCACTGCAAAGCTTAAAGATTAGTTATGAAGGCTCTTATCAAATTCCTCATCACTCAACGATGACCTTTATACTGCATTGTGTGATTTATTATTTTTGGTGATTGCTACCAATGCTGCTGCATCACATTACAGGATTGGTGCAATTTCATCTTGAGCTACAGAATGCCCTCAGTGCTGTTACTGAGGCCAGCTGTGCAACAAAGCTCTCTGGCAGTACAGCTCACTCACCTTTCGAACAATGCTGTCTTCTACATTGGACTTCTTGTTGCTGCCCTGCTTGCCCATCAGGGTGATCTCTAACTGACAGAAGGGCTTGGGCAAAATGTCGCACTGGGTGAAGAACTTGCGCCACTCCACGATGTAGGCCTTGAGTAGAGCTGTATCATCCTGGTGACTCAGCACTCTCTGCAGGTGGGGCGAGCAGAGAGGGAATTTATACATCAATTTATGCACAAAACATGGGCTTTCTTTATGCTGAAAATAACTCCCCATATAAAACTATATATCAGACTAAGAAAGCCTACATATTGAAGTGCCATTTGGTTTCTTGAAGTAGTTATTAACCCATGTCATATGGGTCATTTCTAAAGGGCAAAGAAAGCAGCAAAAAAGTACTCAGTAAGTTCAAATTTTCTAAATTACCTTTTTTTCTCTTTTTAAGTCACGTGCATGTAAAAAAAATCTTTGGTCTAAAGGCATGTGCTGGTACAACCATATAAAAAAATTCAAATTAACATAAACCTGTAAGGACTGTGTTATATTCTATACAGTGACAAGTTTTGATTCTATGGCATCTACTAACCTTTCATTAGACCCAGACAGTTAACATGTATGTTTTATTAAAGGCTGAAAACTTAGCTACATTGTACACTGGCTAGCAAAATGCCAAAAAACCCCTGTTCATCAAATAACAGCCACCACAAACCACTTCAAAAGGCCTCAGCTCAGCACAGCATTTACACACTTAAGCAGGTAAGCTCTGGAACTTAAAAATCAACATTTATATGCCTAGTCATACAAAGGCCTCTATAAAAATCTATTTTCCTTGAAGCAAAGCCTTAGTGGTGTAAATTGCTTCCGGAAAAGCATAAAATAAAAATGTACAGAATCTTTCTAAACCTTTGTCACGGGATGCTTAAAATTTTTTTCTGATTTCACAACAACTCCTTCTTTTAAATCCCTCATAGTAAAAGGTGTTTTCTGTAGTATGTGCTACAAACACAAGAACTTCCTTTGAGTCTGTTGACAGCATCACTCATTTGGAGGGAAGCCCATTAAACTGGACAGCTGAGCTTGCTGAGTCGATAGCACAGATATTTGTAGTACAGTGTACATATGGCTGATTTTAAAGCCATCCATGAATATGTCAAAATAACACTGAAGCTACATAAACGAGTTTTTTTCAGACAATAATTTCTTAAGGAAAATTCTGCCTTTAGACATTTTCAAGTGGAAGAAAATTCCCTAAGTAGTGTTGGATAAACAAAAATAATGCTGTGTTTCGGGATTTTTTTAATGTAACACAAAAATCACTACCCATCCCAGCTTCAAGCACTGTGAGAAAACAATGAGGCAGGCAAATGCTCAAGGCTCTTCTGTCAATAGAAGTTTGCAGGGTAATGATGATCTCCAGAACATCACAAAATTTCAAACAAAAAAAGCAATGCATTTAGTCAAAATGTCAGAATTATTTAGCTATTTTTCTAACAATGTGAATAGAAGTTATGAAACATTAAGAACTTACTGCTTGTGCCTGTTTAATAAAATCAAGGATGTCTTCCTTCAGAGCTTGATGGATTTTTGCTGGACCTTTATCATCCCACAAGCAAACTGCATGTACATCTCTAGAAAATAATTTATCCACCTTTTAGTAACAGCTACTCAAAATTTAATGCTGTAATGTATGAGGCTTTAACAGTCATAATTTCAGCATGTCTAAGAAATTAATACACTTTCTATCTGCAGTTGTTAAACAACACACAGCTAGATTCCAGTGACACATAGGAGAAAAGCATGTTTGGGGAAGAGACTGAAGCTCTAAGAAAAGTCCTGGAAGAAAGTAACGGCAACCTATCTAGGAGGAGGCTATGGTCAAGAAGATGTGTAAGACAATTCTGGTTTCAGTACCTATACAATAATCCTTATTGAATTAAGGACAATTTTTAAAGCTTTTCTTTGACAGACATCACTTGCCAGTAACAGCATCACTACTCAGCCCATGCTATTCTAAAATGCTATCATGAACATGCAGCCTTCCCTGACAGTTTCACAATCCAAGCACTACAACATCCTATGAAGGCAATAGACCTTCCTTGAGAGAAATTTGAACCCTGAGGGATCAGGTAATTTAAAAGATGATTTAATTAGTTTAATAAGATCACTCAAAACATTCCATGGCAGTGGTAGCATTTTCAAGTGAAACACTACTGGAGAAAAGTTACTAAAGAGCACTGCAAAGCAAAATTCTGAGTTTTAATCAAGGTTCAAATGAATTTTTTCCTACCTGACAGCCCAGCAAGTGTATCTCAACTCTTATTCTTTCCATACTGAAGACTAAGTAAAGCAAGTTACACTCCTAACCACACATCATATATAACATGGCTTAGCAAGCCTTTTTTTGACTCATTACGATCCTCTGGTTCTTCTTCCACCTTTCAGTAGCAAGGCCACATCTCTCCTACAGTCTAAAGCTATTACTTTGTTCCTATTTAATCAATACACTTATTTCAATACAAGAGCAGCTTTTTTAGTTTAACCACAAAGACAGAACTCACAAGTTGCTTTGACACAGATTAAAGGTGTTGGCCCAAGGTTTACAGAGATCTAACCTAACTGGTGAGACTTACACATCATTCACAGGCAGAAAAGGTGTTACTGGATTTAGAATGCCATTGTTTCCTGACAGCAGTGAAAAAAAAGCAGCACCAGGTAATTATACTCAAAGGGCACGTAGAAGACACCTACAGATTTTGCATTTTTTATTAAGAAACTTAACAAAGAACACTGTCCAAAAATATAAACCTAGGGAAGTGGGATCTTTTCCCTAAATAGCTTTAATTTAGCCATGAAGTTACTTAAGTTCTATGCACTAACTCAGCTACAAGGAAAAACAATAACGTTTCAATTCCAATGCAGAATTATTGAACTAGTTATTAAAAATTAAAGCAATGACTCAGAACTGAATTTTCACCTTAACTATACCATGTCTCTGGCAACTACTATAGCAGAGACATCATAAGATATTAACACCCAGATTACCTTTCCTCTAGGCTGGCAGAAAAGTGTGACAGGTGCATTAAACTGGGTGTAAAAAGTCACTACATTGTCCTCATCAAAAAGAGTGATAAAGACAGAGTGCAACAAGACTAAATTAGAAAAAATCTACTGTTGTGACAGATTTTTAAAAGCGAAAGAAGAGTCTGCAGATTTAAATTACGACTATATTTGAGGGCAAACAACTCCATTGAGACAAAGATTATTTTAGATATACTTCTGATGTTTCTTTTAATGATGTAACTCACTTCCATATCATGTTTGAAAAATCACACAATGTATGCCACAAAAAATAGTCACCTAAACTCCTGGAAAAGCAACTTCTTGCTTTTTGGAAGGAAGAAAATGGCAGGGTTTATAGAAAGCACATTAAAAACAACATTGTCTGAAGAGTCTTGTATTTCATTCTTAGGGTAAAAAGGTATCAAAATTATACCAGTTAAACTGCACCACCCTGTTACTTCAGTTATTTTAGAAGAAAGCCATTCAAATCAGAATATTGTAACATTCAATTAACTGCCTTTAAATGAATTTACTGACACAGCAGTAAACATCTCTCTAATTCTAACAAAAGGTTTGTGGGCAGGTACAAAACTTGTCTACTATGGTCAGCTGAAGTCAAAAGCTATGTTGTTCTTTCTCCATCCTATTTGCAAATCCCTGAATCTCAGCAAAGCTCTACTTTTGCACACTTAGAGTGATGTTGGCACGCTTACGCCTTAATAAAACTTAAACTAGTATTTTTCTTCTGTGTTTCCACACAATCTGTGTCATGTAACTTCTGTCTGTATCAGGAGTAGTTCAGTAACTGCGTTCCCATCATGCAGAAGGATATAAGATACAAAAAAATTACTTACGAAAACAGATCAAACCATTGCTGTTTCGTGACAGACTCCTGACGAAGAAGTTTCAGAACGATCGGGCGCATGAAATCCCATTTGTCTTCAAACTGAAGTGAACCTTTATTCTAAAAGAAACAACAAAAAAGTATTGTTAATAAACCAGTATCTTATTTTGTCTTTAAGGACTGCAGTTTCTACAGTTATATTTTCTCAGGTGTCCCTCATAAGCTAGCATTTAAGCTACACCACCACAGCTGAACGACACTTATCACAATAAGTATTATTTTAAGAAGTGACAGAGCTATTATTTGTTTCAAAGAAACTGCCAATTTCTTCATTTAATCACTGCATTAGCTACAATGCAAGTTCTAGCAGGTGTTCTTCAGCTATTAGTGGAGTTACACACAGACAACATGGATGATACTTGGAGCAGCTTCACTGTTCCAACCAAGATACCTGCACTGGAAGGAGGCAGTTGTGAACCTGTCTTCAATAAATTACCCTGATCAAAATAGCAGCCAGGAGTCAGGAATGGTATTGTGGATGCTATCATGTACCTTTTTTCTCTCTCTGTGCATTTAGCATCAGCAGCAAAGAGGCAGGAAGGAAGCAGAGTAATGCGGGAGCTGCTGTACTGCAGACTCCCTTCCTGTGGGTTAACTGGCCACAAGGCCAAGACTACCACTGGTGCAGATAAAAATTATTTACACCACGCTGAAAAATTTAATCCAAGGTGGATTTTTCAAATTTACGATACAAATTAAGAGGAAAGCTAAAGAAATTAAGTGCTCCCATACAATTCTGATTATTCTGAAAAATCTCACCACAGTATCCAGGCTAACTTCCATTATTTAAAAAACCCAAACAACACAACAATTTTGAGAGAAAACTAGCAGTTCTACCACATATGTTGTGATTTTATCTGCTTAAAGCTCCACATTTTAAAAAGAAAACCCCACAACTAAAAGAATACACTGATTGAGAGTTCTGTGGCAGAAAGGCTACTGGTTGAGTTATCTGCAGGGTTATGTTCCAGTGCACTGTTTACTTTTGAACAGATCATTGTCTTGGCTAGAAATAGTACATTTGACACAATTCACTTCAAATACAGCAACTAATACAGTCTAACTGCTTGAAATTCTGGTAAGTGCACTGTTCTGCAACTAACATCTCTTCTGATAAGCACAAGCAGCACAACAGGTTCCCTCAATCACCTCCTTTTGATTAATTTCAACATGGAAATTTACAATTAAATCTGTTATTTAGTATTCAGAATAAGCACAGTTTGGCAACCATATTCCCTGGTGTTATCAAGTGCAAAGATACCGCATCTTCAAGCTGTAAAGATGCAACAGGCACCTCAGTAACTATTTTTACAGCCACAGCACCTGGAGGCCTCACAGCATTGTGGCAGGTACTGAATACACTTTCACAGAATCAGCCCCTGTTGATAAAGTCTATAAATCTTTCAACATAAAAAATAAAATAATAAGATGTTTACATATTCAGAGAGAGTGTTACCTATTCTTTCCCACTGCAAAAAAGAAAAGTAATTTGAATGCATCATCTTTGAAAATCATCAACTAAATGCTTCCCCTATACACAGCCAGGTTTACCATTATTTCCTAATGTTTGATGCATTGCCCTAATCTTTCCTAGTCCCATGAAAATTGTTAGCTTCTACTTACAGATACCTCTCCTCCAAGTCCCTCTTTGAAGCATAATGAACACAAAATATCAGCTACCGACCAGTTAGAAGTTCCAGAAAAGGCATTATAAAAAAAGTAAAAGTATTTTCCTTAAAAGCTTTCCTTTTGAATGAAATATCACAGAAGACCCCTTAAGTTTTTTGGAACAGGTAAAAAAATGTGTTCTGCAGTTCTTGAGAAGTGCAATTCAGCCCTTCAACAAAAACAGCTAAAGATAAAACCTGAATGCTCTATCTTTGTGCATAAGATTAGTTTCACTGTAAAACATGGCGAGGAGGAGGACTGCAAACACAACTGTTTACATGATTTAGATTGTGATTACCTACTTAATCCTAAGAAGCAAAAATAAAACTCAACTTCAGTTGCAAAAAAACCCTGTGTCCACTTGTAACCAACATCTTAGCCTACTTAAGACTAATTCCTCAAATAAAGCTTATCCTGAAATCACATTAGAGAAGTTTAGAACTGCATTTCCTACACATAGGAGTAAATTTTTTTCCACATTTCCTTCTTTATTCTTTAATTAAGCGAAAGATGAAATAAAATTAATGGATGAAAAATCCTACTCAACTATTCTTTAAGTTCAATAAACAATTCACAGAAATATAGGATAAATTGAGTTGGAAGGGACCCATGAGGACCATCAAGCCCAACTCCTGCCCTGCATAGGACCATCCTCAAGAGTCACACCATGTGCCTGAGAATATTGTCCAAACAGACTTCTTGAACTCTGCCAGGCTGGTGCTGTGACCACTTCCCTGGGGAGCCTGTTCCAATGCCCAACCACCCTCTGGGTGAAGAACCTTTTCCTAATACCCAACCTAAACCTCCCCTGACACAGCTTCAGGCCATTCCCTCAGGTCCTGTCACTGGTCACCAGAGAGAAGAGATCAGTGCCTGCCCCTCCTCTTCCCCNGTTGGCCCTCCTGGCTGCCAGGGCACTGCTGGCTCATGTTCAACTTGTCATTGACCAGGACCCCCAGGTCCCTTTGTGCAGCACAGCTCTCCAGCATCTCATTCCCCAGTCTGTCCATACATCCAGGGTTGCCCCATCTCAAGTGCAGAATCCAGCACTTTCCCTTCTTGAACTTCATCTGGTTGGTGATTGCCCAGTCTCTCATTTGTGCAGGTCTCTCTGCAGGGCCTCCCTGCCTTCAAAGGAGTCAGTGGCTCTTCCCAGTTTTGTATCATCTGGGAACTTGCTTAGTGTCCCTTCCAGTCCTGTGTCCAAGTTATTTATGAAGATGTTGAAGAGCACAGGGCCCAGGATGGAGCCCTGTGGAACCCCATTTATGACAGGTCTCCAGTCTGACATCCCTATAATAAAACAGTTGCTCACTCATCACATGATGTGTTTATCCAGCTGTAGGCAGGACATTTTTTCCAGAAGGATGCTCTGAAGAGACAGTATGGAAAGCTTTACTGAAATCAAACAGATTACAGCAACATCATCTACATAGATTTAGGCTTCCATGACATTACAATTTTATACAGCAATTAGAGGAAGAAAGGGTGAATTAAATACCACCTACTGTGTATCATTCCCATTCATTAATTCCATCCCTATTAGTGCACAAGAGAAAACACATTTTATAGTAGAAAAGGAGGTCAAACAGTGGCAATTCTTAGTTGTTACCAAAGTCACACATGCAATTTCTGAGCAGTATTGCCTGGGCAATTTTTCTTTCCTACTTTGCTTCCAACCACAGTTCCAAATGAAAGGTAAACATGACAGTAAGGCATACCTTTCATAAAATAAAATTATTCCACTTATCAAATCTCTGAAAACACAGACTACAGCTGATAGCCACACCCTGGCTAAGTAGCCATTCTAGTGTTTAAATTTTTATGCTTTGAAAAATAACTCCACTTATGAAATATTTTGTTTTAAACTTCACTTCATTAAATTTGTTCATAAAGATTTAAAGTTCCATGTTAACACTAAACTTTACTTAAAATACACACTACTTCACACATTATACTTTTCCCTGTTCTTCAGTTCTGCATAAGCACTTATACATAACAGATATAACAAGCCAAGGCAATACACCAAGATCTTCATGCCACTCTCCCATTGAACCTCAAAATGTCTCTTTGGAACTCTTTGCTGTGTACTCTCTCTCAGGCCACACAGAAATTCAGCCCTGGTCTCTGCCAGATGCTCTACATAATACTGTAGAAAAGCAGCGTTCTCTAGGTCTTACTCTACATCTGATCAACATCTGAGTAACACCTTCACCTTTACAACTTCATTATTTTAACAGGATTTATACTAAAGCCACCTCAGAGGGATGAAGTAGGAAATATGATGTCCTAGATGGAAACAAGCACTGTGTGATTAATCTCTGCTACAAGTAGCTCTAAAAATCAGTGTAATGCTTGTAGCAAACTTCTACTCAAAACAGAAAAGTAGCCACAGGAAAAACTTTTGTATGTAACTAACTAGTGTGCAACACTCCCTAGCTCCCTAGCTTCTTAAGGATATCCTTAAGAGAAACAGCCAGGAAGAAACAGATAAACTTAAAATACAGATCTGGAAACATGTACTTCAAACCATGTTTGAATGTTCAAAAACTTCAAATGTGTTTCTAGTTGTCAGTGACAAATAGTTGAACCTGATGCAAAGGTAAATAGTGATTCTCATTTCATTTAAACCCAGAGAAAAACCGTTGCTTCCTTTGTTGCTTCTTTCCTAATATCAGGCTCATGATGGAGTTCATCTTGCAAGGATAGACTCCTGCATTTGCTGGCAGCTCCAGTTAGGCTCTACATTAGTGTCAAGATCTGCCAGCATGGATACAGCTACAAGTTTTCTTTGTGCGACAGTAAGCTGAGGAGCTTTCTGCTCCACAAACTGTGGAAAACTCAAGCATCTTCATGTCACATGGGTGAATTGGTTTAGACTGTATCATCACTGCAAAGAGAACAAGTTACAAGTCCCCTGAAATGAAGTACCCCGCTTTAAAAATGTCACATGTGTGTTGAGACAAAAACTCTAGGGGACTCTGCTGGAAATGGCTTGGTCACCTACCAGAAAGCCACTGCCTCAACAAGGGAGAGCAGCTCTGCTACAGGCAGGGCAGGCACCAGCTGACCCTGTAATGGCTCTTACTAAGTACTGCAGCATTTCCATCACATTACAGTTTGTTCTGTCTCACCAGGATTCAACACGACTGGTCATTCTAATTTTGCTTTTAAAGAAGGCTCTCCAAGAATATGCTTCTCACTAAAAAAAAGAATTTACAATTAGGAAAATTAAGCGCTAGTGAAGTTTAAATGATGCCCTCTAAAATTATGACAGCCAGTCAGATTTGGATTCAGCTAATATCTGTTAACAGAATCAGAAAGGAATATTTCACATAATTTTCTCAACTATGCAGAAAGCTGAACCAGGATGGGGGAAAACCAAACAAAATGCTCAGATCCTGTTCAGCTGGCAAAACTAAGATCTGTCTATACCCAACTTAGATTTGATTATGCAGGCTTATTTGGAAAAGATGTGGGAAAAACTTATAGATTTTAACACCTCTCCTTTTTTATTCTAGGATTTTTACTGTGCCCAGACATTGCTTTTTTTGCCCTTAAAGATGAAAGCAGAAGTATGTTGGACAGATTCAGATGGCACAAGGCACTGCCAGGCAACACTGACCTGGAATCAACGGTTGGCTTCTCGGAGAGCACTCTGACAAGTGGAATTGGGGAACAAAGGACCTTACCTAGTTCTAATTCTCACACTGGTTTATCTTGCCATTATAAACAAAGCCAATTCACTGTATAATCTCTCCTTCTGTAATGTGGGAATCATACTTTATTGTCATTGGAAAACTCACTAATTAGTAAGCAAAGTGCTTAATAACACTCCAAGTGACCAGAAAGGCCTATTTTAGAAGATATCTCTCTCAAGTATTTTTCCTAAAACACACTGTGCATATATATCTTATTGTTAATATAAAATATTGATGACTTATGGGCCAGTGGCAAAAATATGACTAGTTAACACAAAGACATCAGTTTGGCAAGAGCCATCTCACTGTCAAGGCCTCTGTTTTTACTATTTATTACTCCTTCAAAATAGCTGAAGTGGAATGCTGACAGATCTTACAGGCCTATGTTTGTCCCACCTGCTGTGGGCTATCCCACCACGTGTATCATCAAAGCACGTGTCGGATTTTTGAGAAATCCTCAAATGTACAGCAAAAAGATGGTCTAAAACATTAACAAGTGGATAAAACTGTCTGAGTCCTGCTCTGAAGACATGCTTTTCCACAAAAAGGACACTTCTTCTTATGGGACATTATTCTTTTCGCCTGTGTTCTTGGGTTCTTCAATTTTAGATTTTTAAGTATTAGCTTAAATATCTAACAATATCTTACAGGCATAAAAATATAAAAGAATTAATTAAAATTAATTTCAATTACAGTTCAATTTCAAGGAAGATTTTTTGAGCATATTTTTTTAATATAAAGACTTTTTTAATATCAAAAAGAAAAAAGGGGATAAATTACTTCTCATTTCTTCACACTGAATGTCTCAGAGTAATAAATAAAACCAGCAGATTCAGTCTAGATCTATACATCCAAATTAGGTCAGGTTAATAAAATGCAAGCAGCACTTCTTCAGGACCACACTGAACTACGATACATAGTGCTGAACACATGCTTATGCCTATATTTATATATATCCTCAATTGTCAATTCCTCAAGTTAAGCAGGCAGCCTGCCCTAGGCCTATCTTAGCACTGTAGTTAACTGGTGTTGTAGAAACACTTAGCGGAGGCATTAATAACAGCGGTTTCAAGTAGGCCCATCTTCCCTGTGCTAGCATGGCCTCAATGGCCACACACAGTCTTCTCCTCATACATACCGCAAAGATCAAGACAGGCAGTCCTGAGCTCAAACACTGGACTGTCCCACTGAAATCTTCTGTTCCAACCTGCGGCAGCTTGGGGAGACTGACATCTGCCATCAAACGCCGGGAAAGTGCTTGAACACATACGACTACAAAAGCAAAGCTGCTTAACATAAGCGAAAGGGCTCCGGGAGTTTTCCTTTGCAGGAAAACTGCAGTTTACAAAAGACCTGGAACACGGTAGCCACCCCAATAACGGCACCTGCCCTCAGCGAAGACATTTCTCAACTCTTTGTTTAACTTAAAATTCATTTTCCGTACACTCGGATGTTCTTAAATAAACAAAGAGAAGACACCGTGCCGTGTCTATCTGCGCGACGCAACCCTGTTTCCCAAGCGAGGGGTGTTTGGGAAGCGAGAGCCGGGGGAGGGAGCGCGGCGCTGGCGCTGGCAGCAGGCAACAGCCGCCGCCGGGGCCGGGCCGGGCCGGGCCGGGCCGGGCCGGGCCGGGCCGAGGCCGGCAGCCCAAGGCCGCTCACCTGCGGAGGGGCTCTGGGAGCGGCGA
>WAAE01010318.1:14060-72006 GCA_013400495.1 Nicator chloris
GGCTGCGGGCCCCGCCTGCAGCGCCCCCTGCCGGCCCGCCGCCCGCGCCGCTCGGGCCCGTCGCCGCTGCCCTCAGGGCCCCGCGGGACGGGGCTCGGCACAGGGCCACGGGTTCGGCGGGAAGGGGCGCTGTGGTTTGTAAGCGCAGAAATAACTTGACAACTGACTGACTAACTAACTAACTAACTAACTAGCTAACTAACTAACTAACCAACCCCGGCCTGGCCCGCCGTCCTGTCCCCGCGGGTGCTGCGGCAGCGGGCCCCGCACGCCCGGCCGGAGGGAGCGGAGAGCACCGCGGGCACAGCCGCGCACGGCCACCCGCACTAAGCCGAGTGCTGCGAAGCCAAGTCGCTGCCCTGCACCCGATCTCCGGCTAAGCCGTCACGCTTCGTGCCAGGTGTCACAAGTGTTCTGGTTACAGAATCAGTGAGTGTGGAAGTATCTGAAGGAACCGTGTCAGGAGAATGGACCAGGCTCTTCTCAGTGGTGTCAAGCAGCTGGGACAAGAGGCAATGGCATAGAAGTTCCGCCTGAACATAAGGAAGATCTTTACTGTCAGGGTGACCAAGCACTGGAACAGGTTGCCCAGAGAGGTTGTGGAGTCTCCCTCACTGGAAAATTCAAGAACTGTCTGGACACACTCCTCTACTCAAGGATGGCGCTGCTTGAGCAGGAAGCTGGACCAGATGACCCACTGTGGTCCTTTCCAATCTGACCCGTTCTGTGATTCTGTGATCACAGCATCTTTAGAGTTGGAAGGGACACACAAGGTTCATCAAAGTCCAATACAAGGGAATATTTAGTAGGAAAAGTTTGCATTTAGGCACCTTTTGAGAAGGATTTGGAAAATTTCAGGGTTTCTTTATATAAGACAGAATCTCACTTTTCTCTTAAAATATTTCACCTTTGCCTGAAAATTTACCTTGAAGAAAATTTCACCAAGCAGTTCATACAGGTTCAGAGCCCTGAGAGCTGATGCTTCCTGTTCAACCCGGCCTGCCCTGAGTCATTAGCATGGACAGCCACACCACTGGCCACCAGGGATGGTGGCCCTCCCTTTGCCTCTCCTGGGGCACAGGATTTGAAGATAAATTCATATTGCAGAGGATAGGGACCCTGAAGTGTAAGAAAAGCTGTAACAAAATATTTAAGAAATGTGTATACTGTTGTGGAAGTTTTGATAATGCTGACCAAATGTGGCCTACAGCCTTATTAAATGAATAAATTATGATAGTCATATTAAGGCCTTCTTTTAACTGAGAAGTGAAAAGGAGGTGTTGAATAATCTCCTATTTTGACAAGGTTTCCAGCTTCCAAATGCTCCAATTAGTTATTTTTTTCTTTGCTGTTATATGTTCTATACTATCAATAGTTAAGTATATGATATTTATTGCATGTATAATGGACACATACAGTTTAGCATATAATATGTAATTATGCAATATAGATCTAATTTTATTATGCACTTTCTATTGCACATATAGTCTACAACAGTGCTGAAGTTAGGAGGCCTCCAGCAGGGGCAGGAAAATGTGTGCATTGTGCATTTGTGCTTCAGCCTTTCCGCTGCCCTGTCTGTGTATTATGTCACAGGTATGTAAGTACCAGAGAAGCTGAGATACAGGGAAATATTCTACAGAATGTGACATAGAGGCAGCCATTTCATTGAGCCACTGCTCTATGAACTGATTCATTCTCTTTTGCCCAAACCCTTAAAAAATGTGAGCATTTCCAATAATTTGCTATTTTTTGTTCATTTTTTATTAGTTTCTTTTTTAATATATGTTTGCTATTAATGCCACAATTCAGTGATGTTTATAAACTGCTTTGGATACATAAGGCCAGAAAATGAACTACTATAGAGAACTTAGTCTCAGGTCCCTTTGATGCAAAGCTTAGAGTACAGAACCACAACACGAATCATTAGAATGCTGTAACTGCAAACTTTGCTTAACCAACTTTGAAGCTAAAGGAAGTTGGTCAGTGTTTTAAAATGCTATGTTTGAAAATGATGGATTTCTCTGTATTTGCACTTTTCATCCAAACTTACCAAATGTTGTCACAAAAATGTGAGAGAGTACCAGGATACAGGAGCACCAGTGTACTTTTCATGGTCTGGTCTTTTCTAAGTCCCCTTAGGCACCTGGTAGACATCACGTAACATTTATGCTGCTGGCCTGGATGGGTCAGCAATGACTGTACTAAGTATGAGAGTTCGTGCATCCTGCCCAAATAGGCTCTTGTGCAATAGTTATGAATAGAGTAGCCAAGGAATAAAGAGAACTTGAACATCTGAGAAGCAGAGAGACAAGGAAACACTGGTACTTTTTACTGATATTAAAAATAGTGTGCATCTCATTTTGCATGGTTTACACAATGATTGTAATTGTTTGGGTGTTTGTTTTTTTTTCCCTGAAGATCTGTGCATGAATTTTCTGAGTCTTAAGGTTTTATAGTATTTTAGTACCACTTCAGCGTGCTTTGACAGTGCTCAGAATTGCACAATATTGTTTTATTTGCTTTAATTCTATTGCAAATGGATTATTATTAAATTCTGCTGATAATGAAGGTATTAGTTATTGATTGACACTACATTGGCCTACAATCCTTTGCGTGGATTGTAAAAGGTATGGGGAATGAGAATCCCAGACGTGTGTACTGCTTCAAAGTGATTTGCAATGAACAGCTCATTAGGATTTGGATGATCAGTGAAATTAATACCGTCATAATATTCTAGATGTCTTGGAATGAACTGATTCCAGGCTTTGAATGAGTGGCATTAGAGAGAAATATGTGTTTCTATGATCTGTTCTAATGCCCTGAAACCAATGAGATTAACCAATAAGACAAACATAATTTCTTCTAATCTTCACTTAGTCCATGAAGGGAAAAAACATGTGATCCTTTTTAGTCCATTTTAAACTCTTATCCCATCAAACTAGTTACATTCAGTAGTTTTTTACATTAAGTTTTTCTTTCAGTGGGAAATTCTTGTTTGTGACTGCTGTGGACTGTCACAATGACCTCATGCACAAAATGTGCCATGAGTCACCAAAGACAATCCTTTTAAAAGGGCAAGAACACTCAGACATCTACCTGTAGCTGAAAAAAGAAGCACTGACAATGACCAAACTTCACCTATGTTTGTTTCCATTTCAACAAGTAAACAAACACTTCTGGTGTTTACTATCTGGGCTTCACATCACCTTTTCGGTTACTAACAACGGCACTCTGGAGAAATTGCCTGCATGTGGCAGTAAAGATTACTGTTGCTTTCACTTAAACCTGCCCAAGGATTTGCTATCTTAGTGTCACCAGAACCACCTATCCTGTGCATCTCAGTATGATGCCTTTGTTCTCATACCAACATTGTCCTTTAGCTTAAACAACCTCTCTCCCTGATGTTTGTTTTTCTCTATATTTTTAGATGTATTTTTTTAGACCACAGTGCTATTCCCTTACAGTTTCCCTGTGGGAAAACCTTACACATTTTATCCTGAGTGTCACTGAAGATGGTGTGGGGAGGTGCAGAGTGACTTTTGCAGGCAGAACCTGCGGGAGGGGTTTTGTTGCGGCCAAATTCCTCCTGGGACACAGAGAAGCACATGGCATGCCTTAGGCAGAATGTGGCCATTGTTCCTCACCCAAGCACCGAGTTGCAGAGAACTGCTGTGGGGAATTATATTTGATCTCCCAGTGTTTTTTGGACAGCTAGAAATTTATTGTTCCATGCACTATGTACTCAGGGAGCTACAGTTGGGCTGTGAAGCATGGTAGAGTGAAAGAGGATACCACAAGGAAAAACATGTTCTACTTTTCTGACACTTGTTCGCATATGCATCTCTTTTTCAGTGCTCAGTAAGCTTTGCCTCTCTTTTGTTTTAAAAGCTTCTCTGAGAATGAGACTCTTTTCCACAGAGAATTGAGCAGAGAAAAATCCCAATAAAATGAACAGTACATTTCAATGGTATGATTGATGGGATTTGAGACTTGTGTATTTTAACGTTACGTCCTGGCATAGCTTGTTCTTTTAAAACATACAACACAAGCTGTATGTCAGCAAAACTACTAAAATGATCTGCACAGAGAAGACTTTTCTCCCTGAATAATATGCAGTAATTATTTTTAAATGACAAACTAATATAAATTATTACTAAATAGCTGAACTATTTCCTTGGCATTGAAAACTTAACCAAAATGGACAATTCTTGAAAGTGCTGCAGAGCAGTGCCAGCCCTGAAAGGTTTTTATTACTAAGATTATGACTGGAATATTTTGCACAATTCCTCCCCTCAGTTTTAGCACCTTAACACTTAGCAACTACCACTAAAATTTTCAGCCATTGCCCTGCTCACTGTCAGACCTTGGTGCCAGATATGTCTTCTGACAGTCCCTTCCTGTAAAGAAACCACATGGGGGAGAAGGTGAAAGGGGAAAAAGCCTGCAATGTAGACATTTGCCTTTATGCAATGTAGATACTATGCAGTGTAGACATAGTGCTAGCACAGTTATACCCCACTGTTCCTGCAGCTGTGCCACAGAGGTAACCTATCCTTAGGGAGCGCTGGAGTTAGGGAGTCAGTAGCCTGCATCTCTGTGCCAACTCCAGGTCCTTGGTGCTTTTGTTCATCCCACAAGTCCCACTGCAGCGATGGATATTTCTACAGGGTCTTAAGGGCTCTGGCAGTGGTTAGTCTCACTTCTCCCCCAGGGCTGTGTAGGGATGGAAGAAATTATTGGTGCCCTCCTTCCAACCTCATCTTGTGCAGCCCTCTCCCTGGTGACTGACAGGAGGCTCAGTTTGTCCTTCCACAATTTTCATGCAGCAGGAAAACTCAGTTTGCATAGATTGCGCAGACTTGAAGCCACAGCAGTGAGGAATGGCAGGTATTGAACTATAGCTGAAATGCCAGTTTCTTTACCTAGACATTGCTTTTATTTACAATGCACAGATTTTGGGTTTGCTACTTCTACTGTTACCTTTCTGCAGAAGCTCTTCAGCTGCAAGGTGAGCCTTTGGCAGCCTGTGATCAGTTCATCTCAGTTTGAGCTGCCCTTGTAGCCTGTGAGGCTGCTGAGGGCTGCTGTCAGCTGGCTCCCAGCACTGCTCCCAGGGAGCAGTCATCTCTGCTGGTTACACACTGAGCATCCATCCCTGCACAACTCAGGCCTAGCCTAAAACATTGCTTTCTCTGAGAAGTAAATGAATTAAATACTTTCAAAGACAGTGATCCACTCTAGCAGCTTGGGATTGGGATTTTGAATTCCTCAGTTTGGGTTTAAATGAAGATTTACCTACCCCTCCACAAAGAGCCTGCTACTCCCGGTATCATCTGTGGGTGATGGGTGATTCCTCTTTTAGAATTTTAATTTCATTCACTTATTTGAAAGATTGTCTCTAGACTCTGAGAAATAAGCAACACAAATTTTTGCTATTAATTGTTTTTTGATATTTAATGATTTCTTAAAGAGTCCACCATGTTTGTGGTAAGGTTCCATGCCCATGTAGAGAATAAACCCTCAGCCTTCCTTCTTTTTCTTCAAGACTGAATAAAGGCTGCTGCAATTGCTGTGCCAGCTCTGTGTAAAAAGCAAAGGTGGAGGCTTGGAGGAGTTCCCATTGTGCTGGGTCTTCAGTGAGGGAAAAAGCACTCTTCTGGCTGTTAATTATGTAAAAAGAGGGCCATGAAGCATGTATTCCCTAAGGGAGTTGAAATGCTGAGACTGAAATATCTGTGATCATGGTGCATCCACCCACCCTTGCTTTCAGACAGGCAGCTTGGGCACCAGTAGCTGTTCGTCTGAGGCAGAAGGGATCTCAGTACAGGGCAGCACAGTGTGCCTGGGGACTCAGCCAAGCCTGCATCATTTTCTGTGAGCACAGGACGGTTGTCAGTTTGAAGTTAGATTGGTGAGTCTATTCCATACTGAAGGCATAAATGAACAAAACAAACATTCTCCGTCTCTACATATTTTCCTTGGTTGATTCCTAAGGTATGAGACTAGTTTCTGCTTCTTACATGGGACAGATACAATTATGAGCAAGCAAAAAATATCTTAAGAATTCATGTGTAAAGTATTTTAATGGGTAGAGGAAGATAATTACTCTTCTTTATCAAACTTAAAATAAAAGCAATGAAAGTTTAAACATTTTAGGAGTCCAAAATAATACTTTTTATCCATTCATTTGCCAGGCCTATGAATCCAAGTAAAAACTTTGTCAAGGTTTTTCAACATTTTCCATTTCCTAACTGGGATTGACCAAATCTTAATTTGCAAAGTTTGTGTTTTCTTATTAAATATTTTCTATTTTTTAATTTGGCTACCAAGTAAAATTTATCTCATTTCTGTACTTTCTGGGATTTTAATTCTGTTGTCAATATTCATGCTTCCTTGGGAGGAAAAAGAATATACAAACACAGAACTATAACCCATTCTACAGCTTATTCGAGCTGTTACTTACATATGTTGCCAAGCATCTGAAAAGAAAATGAAGCATTTCGACAAATTATGAGTTTGTCAGACATTTCTATCAACTGCAAGTGTGTAGTGAGAAGATACAGTAGTGATTGAATATATCATAAAGACAGTGTTTGAAAGTATATTAACCTACATTTTTAGGAATTACAAATAAGACGACGATGTGCACAGTACTTTAAAATGTAGTGAACGTCTCTTCTAGTTGCATTGCCGATACCAGTTCCTTACACAGTTGAGTCTGGTTAAAGCTCTATTCCCAGTGTAATAAACGTGACACCACAGGTACAACATTGACAACAGAGATTAAGGCTCTGTTCTGATGATTGTTGATTTCTCTGTGCATACCTCCCCTCCACTCCCCTCTTCTCCCAGCCCTTTTCCCCCCAATACAACCTATTTTTTTTCATACAGAATGAAAAGCTCATTGGCTCCAGAGTATCCAGGAAGAAAAATTTAAGATTCAAGCTTTTAATCTAAAAATAATGAAATATGCAATGAAATGTAGATTCACAGTAATACCTGGCACTTATAAGGCTGTTTTAATTTTTTTTTAAATTATTGTTATTTGGGTATGGCAGAAGAAACCAGTATCCACATCCCATGGTGCTAAACACTCAAAACCAGGTAGCACACAGAGGAT
Source organism: Nicator chloris (assembly GCA_013400495.1). NCBI lineage: Eukaryota > Metazoa > Chordata > Aves > Passeriformes > Pycnonotidae > Nicator > Nicator chloris. The sequence continues at coordinate 21,184 of WAAE01010318.1, forward strand.
AGAGTCCAGGACTGAAGATCAAATAGACTGATTTGGTCTCAGTAGTCTTTGTGAATTTGAGGAAGGACAATCATCTCTATATTTGAGACACAGAAGGTGAGGCACAAAACCTGCAAACGCCTTGCTCAGAAACACACAGTGAACCAGTGGTAGACTTTAGGTCTGTTGACTCTCCAGTCACTGATTTATTTAATTAAATAAATTAATTAAACAACAAAGAGATCTTCTGAGATGTACAACTTAAGCCTCATATCATAAGGGAATCAGTATCAAACGCACACAGCCTGATTCTTCATTACCTTTTGGCATCTGTAGTCATGTTTACTTTGTAAAGAGGGCTTAAAATACCCTCTAAACAAAGTTGATTTGGTGTCAATACATGCAGTTTATTAGAGAATCAGGCTCACAGCAATTACTTTGTGGCATGCTGAGACGAGAATTAACTGCTCTATTTGCTAATGAATTAAGGCTGATTCCTGTTTATATTAAGGCCTCTGTATCCTGTCATGACAATGTAACTGTGCCTCAGTGCCACTAAGTCTCAGGCTTTAGAAAAACTTAAAACTTTTAGTTCCCTTTGAGGTCAATGATTTTAGTTGCCCTAAATGTATAAAGTAACTGGAACAAAACAATCTGTCCCCATACTACAAACTATTTGAAAAAGGATTGTAAAAGAATGTAAAAGTAACCTGAGAGAAAACCAATCATATGCTTGTTGAAGAAGAAAATTAGATTAGATAGACGTGTTGCCTGAACTTGAAAAAGGAGATTTGTACATGATAACACACTTTTGTATGAAGATAACTGGCTTGATGTTTGGTGGTTATGAGTATGCCAGATAAATTTTAGATGCTTACTAACTCTGGAGATCAAGTCATCTTTTATACTACTACAATAAAATAGAAATAGATTGATTTGGTATTTACATGCTAGACCTAGTTTGCATAAAGCTAGTGTGTGTTATATTCAGAGGAGTAGGAAGATGACTCCAAGCTCAGTAAAATGCTACATGATCACAGATTTCTCCTATTGTTGTTGTTATTAAAAGCTATTATGGGTTTCTTTCTTAGAGGAGTTCTCTAACTTTGCTCTCTGTAGAGGAGTGTTATTTTAGAAATTCTTTCCTCTCCAAATGCTCTATTTGTAATGGTTTTAGTTCAAAACCTTCCATTTTTAAACAACAGTTTAACATTTGCTGGCGAAGAATAAAACTGTCCTTGCCCTATTCAAATGTAAGGCCTGGGTTCCCATGGGTTGCAGCACTTTTTAACCTTTTTTACTTCTAGTTAGAAGTCGGTTTATTTTTTAAAGCTAATATGGAATTTGTTTGTGTAAATTAACGTAATTTTGTAGGCATCAGTGTGACGATAATTACCCAGCTGAGGATCTGGCCACTGAAATGTAACTCCAGTGGTTGGGAAGCTGTTTTGTATACAAGTCAAATAACAGCTGGATCATATGTGATGTTATGTTTAGTTTCATTGGCAATTCAGAAAATATTTAATAATAAATTCCATTGTTTCTATTCCCCATTTTTGTATACAAATAAATCATCTTTTCTAAAACATTCTTTTTCTTTAGTAAGGCTTGTATTCATTGTCATATCAAAAGTGTTCGCTATTGGAGTAATCTTTCAGTTTCCTTTCCTTAGAGTTCTCTTTGTTATCAAATTCTACAGCATTCTAAACTTTAATGGTCATTAGCAACCCTGCACTTGAGTAAAGAATCACATTAAAAAAGTATAAAGTATAATAATTTCTTGTTCAAGCTAAGGCAGGATGAACAAAAGTAATGAGCTCATCTGATCCTCATCTAACAAGACTTGACTTTAAACAGTATTCAAGATAGACAGCCCGAGTGAGGATGTTGTCATGATAATTATTGCACGTTCTCAGTGTCTTGCTATAGAATTGTTTTTCCCTTTAGCAATATATAATTTCTTTTCTTGAAGACCACACAAAGTTATTGTACTCTGTAAAGAAAAAAAGCACTTAAAGTGTTATGGATTATAACCTAGACAGAAGGATACAAAACCAAATTACCATTCTATGATTCAGCTATGCCATGATCTAATATTCAAACTTATTTTTCTGTCATTTAGATTGGCATCATCTTCTAAACACCCCATGGGCTCTTTGGCATGCTACAAACTCAGCAGATGCACTGTCTCCTGGGCTTTACAGCTTCTTCTGATGAATGTACAACATTTGGAACAAAGCCGCTCTTGACACCTTCCCATCCATCTTGTATTGAGATTTCTCCATTTTTTACAAGTTCATAGATGTCTCGTGTAAGAATTGTAAAGGACTCTTCAACATTTGTGGCGTCTTTTGCTGAAGTTTCTATATATTTCATACCACAGTCAGATGACAGTTTTTCAGCTTCTTCTCTTGTAACCTCGCGCTGTGACACTAAGTCACATTTGTGTCCTACCAACAGGAACACAATCTGAAAGGGCTGCACGTGCATTCTTGCTTCTTCCAGCCAGTCCTTCACGTGTTCAAAAGATCGTCGATTTGTGATGTCAAATACCAGCAGGCCACCCACAGAATTGCGATAATAAGAGCGTGTTATTGATCTATGAAGGGAAAAAAAAGAAAAAGGAAAATGAAAATGCATTTTCACTTTATTCAAAAGCAATTAATTTTCCATATGGCAATGTGTTTTTATCTGTTATAACTTTTATTAAATAACTTTCCTTTTTTAAAGCTGATTGAAATTTATTGACTACTATTTTTTTTCCTACATTCAAAATTCACTTTCTAAGCATTCCAGAACCCAGCACCTCTAGGGCAAATATTGAATGTTGAATTATTCTGTAAAGTGGTCTTTATTAGCAAACTGTGGGACATGTTCACAGAAGAAAAGATATATATACTTTTGGTGTAAAGTCTGAATCCTTCAGCTTCATATAAACATGCACTTCACTTTATTCTAATCAATTATTTCAGACTGAAATATGTACACATATGCCAAGAAACCTGGCGCCCAACCTTGTCAATGTTCAAAGCATATCCTTTTGCATTCCTTGCAGAAACATTCTTTAAAAGAATGTTTATATAGATACTCATAACTCTTTGTGCTTGCAGAAGTCAACAGGTAGCAGGCAGAGAAAGGAAACTCCCTGAACAAAACTGTCTAAAAGTTTTGAGTGAGCTGGGCAAACACACAGTTATTGCAGGCAAGGGACACATCTACCTCCAGCATCTCTCTCACACAGAGGCTCAAAACTCTTTATATTTTACACATTTACAATTTTTTGGCAGGAGGGCTGGCAAGAGTTTTTTTCTACTTTTGAGCCCTCTAAGCTCCAGAACATTCACCGGAAGAAATTTTGGAAGAAGGAAACTCTTCTTCTGGTTGAAAAAAAGTTTTAATGTGCTGTAGAGTAAGGAAAAAAAAGTTAGAACGTAGAGAGAGAGACTGAAAGATGCAGGAACTAAACAATTATTTTAGGTCTCTAATCATGAGCAGTAGGAGAGAATGGAGAAGGTGAGAAGAGACATTTTAAAGGAAGTGACAGCCTACCAAGGAATGTACACAAGCATTTGTTGCTGGCATAAACATATAACTAGTGTATATATAAGTATTCTCCAAATGAAATGATAAGCACAATCTCTAAACAGTCATTATTTGAAATCATAACCTAAGCTAAGAATTATTTCCATTTTATCTCATGATTATGAAGAGGATGCTGATGCCAAAAACTCAAAACTTTAGGAAGCAGGATGAACTGTACACAATAGCACAACTTCCTATAACAGTAGCTCCTTCCAATTATCAGTTCATCACATTTCATAGAGTTTTTGATAACAATCTGAACACAGAGGTATGATTAGCAGCAATAGTTCTATTACAGATAGGTGAGTGCACAGATAAAGAAGACTTAGACTTCTTGGTATATCTAAATTAATTTAGCCACAGCAAACAGCATTTGAAATGGTTTTATTTAGGTAAGAGGGAGGAACTGTTTCTCCTAATGCTTAGAAAGATCTTTTCTACATTCCCAGCAACAGAGTCCATGCAGTGTCTCTCTGAATGTGAAGACAACAGGATCTTAACCTCAGATTGATTCAAAAGGTCTGGATATGAAAAACAGTACACTGTTTCACAAAATTGTTTAAGACCATTAGTGAGGTGTCACATTTTGTGAAGTATTAAATACAGGTGCCATAAGGATCTGTTTCTGGTTTTCTTGACCGTTTCTTTTTCCTCTGAGGTGTCTGCAAACACAAATGAAGGCAGAAAAAAGATTCAAGTAGTTCTAGTAAGAGCAAATGTGGATGACAAAAATGGGATTTGATATGGAGAAGTGAAAGCTAATACAACCTACTTTCATTTAAAAAAACCAAAACAAAAAAGCCAAACAATCCTGCCCCCACCTCAAACTTTGAAAACGAAGAAATACATTAGCCAGGGAAGAAAGTAGGTCAATATTGAAAATGCAATGCATCATCTGCCAAGTATTTCTATATAAAAAGATGTTATATCATGTATCTATGAACTGGAGTACTGAAACACAGCCCTTTGTGTGTTTTTGGATGCTAATACACAGCAGTCAGTACCTTCATCTCTTGCAAGTCCCTTCTGCAGAGATGTGCTAATTTACAGTAGCTGATGATTTAAGCCATTATATTGAGTTATGTATATGTATTGCTTTTAACGGAGATGACTAAAAAGTATCCTGTAACTTTGTAGTGTACATCACAAAAACTGGGTGAATATATTGGAGAGACAATGGTCATTTTTTTCTGTACTTCTGGCATGTATAATTTGAAACTAGTTTTCTCATTACCAAAAACAAGAGATTCGTGTAACAGAGAGACTTTAGAAAACAGCAACTCAAGAAAAGAGCAATACAGAATTTTTAAAGGAACATTGATACATATTATAGCATGTTATGTGGTTTTCTAAAATCTTCTTACACTTCATGAGCCAGCAGTGCCCTGGCAGCCAGGAGGGCCAGCCCTGTCCTGGGGGGCAGCAGGCACAGCATCACCAGCTGGGCAAGGGAGGGGATTGTCCCACTCTGCTCTGCACTGGGGCAGCCTCACCTCCAGTGCTGGGGCAGTTCTGGGAGCCACAATATAAGAAAGACATTAAACTATTAGAGAGTGTCCAAAGGAGGGCAACAAAAATGGAGAAGGGCCTTGAGGGGAAACCATATAAGGAGTGGATGAGGTCACTCGATGTGTTCAGCCTGGACAAGAAGAGACTGAGGGGAGACGTCACTGCAGCCTGCAGCTTTCTTGTGAGGGGAAGAGGAGGGGCAGGCACTGATCACTTCCCTCTGGTGACCAGCGACAGGACCTGAGGGCATGGCCTGAAGCTGTGTCAGGGGAGGTTTATGTTGGGTATTAGGAAAAGGTTCTTCACCCAGAGGGTGGTTGGGCATTGGAACAGGCTCCCCAGGGAAGTGGTCACAGCACCAGCCTGGCAGAGTTCAAGAAGCATATTTGGACAATGTTCTCCAGCACATGGCATGATTCCTGGGGTCATCCTGTGCAGGGCCAGGAGTTGGACTTTATTGATCTGTGTGGGTTCCTTCCAATTCAGGATATTCTATGATTCTATGATTCTTTGTGTAATCACATCAGACTATGGCTTTAGGGAGGCTTTAAGTCAGTCAGAGTATTTCTTTTTCATTATGATCTTACTGATCTTTACCAGATGAACCAAACCTTCACTAAAAGCTTTATCTAATTTTAAGGAGTTATTTTTATACTATGACTAAAGACTACATTGTAATGGTATTAATTTTGAAAAGATATATTGCGTACTGAAAAAGAATAGGATAGTGTTTTATTTTGAAGAGGTACTAGAAACAGAATGTACCTAATATCCTGGTCTACTAAAAAGTGGGTTAATGGAAGCATCCCCACAATATTTTGCCCCTAACTGAAATGAACTCTCAGCCTCAGCACCACTACCGAGCATTTTATGGCATTGGCGGTTTCATGATTTAAATATACTGTTGGATTTAAATACGGGGAAAATAAACAAACAAAACCATAGCAAAGTAGATGATGTAAAACAGACAAAGTAGCAGATTTCTCTAAATGACTGATCTGAAGATAGAAAGAAACTGAGGATGTGCCCTTCATTTACGTTAATCTGTATGACAGACCTGAGTCTATACTAAGCAAGCCTGTAGGTTCTTGTTCTAGTAAGATGTTAAAGGTGTTACTGATGATGTTGTTATTGTCCATGGGGCACCTCGGACAATGGGAGATTCTGCTTAGTGATGCCTGACTGATGTCAAAATAAATATATTCAATAGCTACTATTTCAGGGCATGTTAAAGATGATTTCTAAGTCAATGCGTGAAAACCAGCTCAATTATGGAATCATCAATAACTAGAGACATGTAAGAATTTTTCCCAAATAATTGCTCCATGGAAGTACATGGCATCTTCCAAGAGCATGTGATGGCAGGTGTGTCACACCTTCCTTTTCCCCTGGGAATGTCCCTAATACCTGGGACCAAATGAAGGAGGTTATTAAGCAGCCAGTGGTTTGCCTCGCATGCAGGGAACTCCCCAGGGAGCTTTAGAGACAGGTTTTACCTCCTCTAAAATCCCAGTGCAGAACTGGCAATCAGAACAGCAAACTGCTTGGTGTTCCCCAGTATTGGATAGCTTCTTGGAGTAATTAGCTCTTCCCTAAGATCATCTTTGCTTGTGATCTGTAGTGTTCTCCATTAGCAGAGAACAGAATGTAACACTGTAACCTGTAATGTTGTAAAATATTTATAATTTATTTGACTACATGTAAAACAGACTATATAATGATATATACTATGATATTTAGTACACCAACTGACAAGAAACTCTTAGCAGAAAAACAAATGCAAATATTTAAAACTACTTTCTTCAGGTTGTACCTTCTGAGTATTAGAAAAAACAGAGGTAAATTTAAGAGCAGCTGACTGCATGACTCATCACTGTATATTCCCTGAGCATCCCCAGGTTAAAGGATTGCCATCATCTGATTTTAAATGTATGCAAGATTCTGTGCATTTGCATTTCTTTCAGTGGAGTGTCTTGTCATTGGCCATCGTGGCTATTTGTCAGCAAATTCAAAATAAAGAGATTATACACTCTTACTCACTTATTTACAAGTATTCTACATTCTGTCTGGAAAGCACAAAGAGGGTAAAAAATGCTAAGAGCTTTCCATTAACATTGTTAATTTCTTTGCTAACCCTTCAGAAGCCTACCTGCAAAAATACATCTGAAGTTGTGACTCATGCAAGCCCAGGAAAGTTGTTTGTTGTTTCACTCTAATGCTTAATATAAAGAAAAAGAAGTTGTTGTCCCCCAGTAAAAAAGTGCAATCCCACCTCTTCAGTTGAATGTGGGAATCTGCACAACTGTTGCAACAGAAGACAGGGAGTACAGAGGAATTGATTCTGGCCAGTGAAGGTGCCTATTTCAATCCTCCTGCTAGCATTCCAGTAACAACAGGTGTGTGGGTCAGGTACATGGAGATGGGCTATGTGTTTACCCATGCCATCAATTCGTATCTATTGAACCCCCAGTCCAGACTAAAATCCATGCACAACTTGCCTGAAACGGCAAGCACTACAGATACAACAGAGACACAAGAGTGAGTGAACGACAGTATCAACTTGTAAACAGAAAATGACCGAGACTTTTCTGGGGGAGGAAAAAAGGGTGGTTTTGCTACTGTTTGTAACAGAGGGGAGAAAGAAGAGTATTTAATACTCAGTCCAGCAGTTGAGCTAGTTGAGCTACATTACAAATGGCAGCAGTATTAGCGAAGAATCCTGGCAACAATCAGTGCACAGCAGGTGCAGAAGGCAGATAAAACTAGTCAAGGATTGTAGCTGGCTGCCCAGTGGCTTCCACACTGCCACGGCTGCACTGGTGCAGACGGTGTTGCTGTGCTGGAAGGAGGAAAAGCTGGGAGATGGCCTGGTCTCCAGATTGCACGGGAGAGTTAATGGCAGAGTGAAACGCTGCAGGGGAGGATGAGTTCGGAGGTGATGACAAAGTAAGAAATGCAGTTAGGCAGAGGCCTCTTGCAGCAAAGAAAGAGAAAAACCTGGAGGAGGGATTGCTATGTCAGGTCCAGGACTTCAGGAGAAAGATGAGGGAGGGAAGAAGAAACAGGATAAGGCCACTTGTTACCCTATAGTGAGAGCTGGGAGAAAAAGGGTAGCTGTTCCCTGGTGTGTCTGAAGGGAAAGGGTGGGGAAGGAAATTCCTGGGAAGGAACTTGTGGGCAGTGGGGCAAAAGGATGGTGAGCCATAAGGCTAGGACCACTGGCAGGCAATGGGGTGGAGGACTGTTTGGGGCACAGCAACCAAATGGGTGCAGGGAAATGTGCTGGGGGGCAAGGCAAAGTCCTTGGGGCCAGAGATGTTTCGGATGAGGGGGGTACAGAGCCGGGAGGGCAGCAGGGTGTGCCCGGAAGTCGGCAGGTTTGGGGAGCGGGCGGGAGGCGGTGTGGGTAAGATGCCAGGTCCTGTACCTGAATCGCTCCTGCCCCGCCGTGTCCCAGAGCTGAAGCTTGATCCTCTTGCCGGGCTCGATCTCCACCAGCCGGGAGAAGAAGTCCACCCCCACGGTGGGGTCGGAGTGCAGCGGCCCCGGGAAGCGGCCCTCGGTGAAGCGGTGCAAGAGGCAGGACTTGCCCACCGTGGAGTCGCCCAGCACGATCAGCCGGAACTGGTAGATCCAGATCGCCGCGTCCATGGCGGCCCCGGCCTGGCCCGGCTCCGCCTTGGGGCTTTTCCTGGGGCTCCTGCGCGGCCGGTGCCTGCACCGCGCCCCGATCGCCCCCACGCCCGGCATCGGCGCGGCGGGCGGGCGGCGGCGGGCGCTGCGCGGGGCCCGANTGCTCCCGCTGCCTCGGCCCTGCCGCCACCGCCGGTGCGCGCTGGGGCCGCCTCTGCCGCCCGCTGGGCGGTGGCGCGGCCGAGCCGCCCGCCGGGGCCGCCCTCCCACCGTGCCGTCATGTGCGCCGCCAGACGGGCCCTCCTCCGCCGCACCGAGCGCCGGGGGAACGCTGCCTTGGGGCTACAGCCCGTGCACAGCATCCAGATGCCCCCGGGCAAGAAGTGTAGGGTTGGGCCGGGAGAAGAGGGATGCTGGGGCAGGGCGCCAGGCCGGCATGGAAAATCGCGGGAGAGAGACTGTTAAAACATGACTTTTGCAAAGAAATTGGGAGCAGAAAGGATATACTGGGGGAGGTCTGGAGGAACCAGATCGGGAGGTGAAAAAGGGGCACGGATCTGGAAAGGAAGGTGTCCGGTGGGGTGGTAGTTGGCCAAGCCAACAGATAGAGAGGAACAAGTGCCAGGTTGTAATGATGTGCTGGGAAAGTGGCAAAAGGGAAAAGGAGAGTTAGCAATCTAGATATCCCCAGAGGGAATCATACAAACCGCCAAGAGAAAGGACATAATGCTGGAAATGACAGGGACATACACTCTTCATTTCCCAGTGGAACAAACTGCATGTTTTTGGCCTTGGTGAAAGTGCCTTTACCCAAAGCAATAGAAGAATTGTGTCAGAAGAGATTCCCGCATCAGAGGAATTTCTTTGCCCTCCTGGGATTTTCAGCTGACTATCATGTTATGATAAATCTGCTGAGCAATAGATTCCTCAGATTTAAATCTCAGAACCGCATGGGATAACAAACACTAACAGTCCTCAGATGGCTGGTAAGGGCATTAGAGCCAAAAAAAAAGGAAATCGCTGGACCTCTGGTAAACAGAATTGCATCTGCTTCTTCTGTAGTTTGGGCTGGGGTGAGGGAGCCATGGGCAGTGAGCCTGAAAACGCAGCTGAGTAGGCTGGGACAGCTGGGAAGTAGGTTGCTGCTGGCAGAAGGTCAGCAGTAAGTGGATACTGATGTGAATAGGCACTTTGACAGTGAAAAGGACAGGGAGAGGAGACGGGTGACTGTTTTTTTGGTTTTTTTTTTTTTTCCCCCCACACAGCCTGTTTTCCTCTGTCCATATTGGGCACAAATGCAGCTAAACTCCTAAGTACCTGTGGCTGGTCAGAGGCATATCCGAAACCACATTTCTTCTGTAAGTCTTTGGGGCAATTTGCTGTGAAACGTATTCTCATTGCCTGAGTCTGGTATTGTTACTGCAATGTTTTACTTGGTCACTGCTGCGAGACAGGTAGATCTCCCTCATAGGCTTGGGTAGATCTTGCAGCTCCACAGAGAGGATGAGTGAGACCAAGGGCAGGGTGAAGTCAAAAGAGGGGCTGAATGCACTGCTTGGGAGATGATGTCTCCCAGCCCCAAAATGAGTTTATCTGGGATATGAATGGGTGGTTGGCCCTGGAGAACAGATCCAGATGACCCTAGAACCTTCCAGCAAAGATGTGGCCTGGCAGTCCAGAAGCTGTAAAAGGCACAGCCAGGAGCTGCCAGAGGGATTTATCTTGCTATGAATGGTGAGCTGAAGCTGCAAGATGCCACCTGCTCCAAGAATCTCTTCTCTCCAGGGACCTTTCAAGCTGTCCAGTCAGTCCCTGGGACACAGTGATTCTGTGTCTGCATGTATCTCTGAGTGTGTTCCCTTCTGACTCCTGTACATTTCTTCCTTGTATTTTCCCCAGCTCTTCTTAAAACAAACTGAACATAGCTTGTACTTGACTAGTTGCTCCTTTAAGCAGCAATTTAAAAAACCCTGTGTTAATAATGATAATGATAAATGAACCCTTATAAGGCTGAAATCAGTAAATTTCTTGCAGTTCTTCATGGGACATGATTACAGGTGATTACCGGGAATCTTTCCTAAGTGTTCTGAAAAAAGTGGCACTTACATACAAGAAGTATTCACATGTGAAACAGAGGTTCAAGGTACATGATATCAGTAGCTCTGATACTTGCCAAATGTGAATACTGAAAAATTTCAGGTGGACTTTGTTCACTGTGTAATATCTAGATCAGATGCACAGCAGATTGCTGTCCTTTGCACATCTCGGCTGGAAGAACCCCACACTAATGAGCTACACAGCTTCATTCCTAACATGTGAGCAAAGTCAATATGCCTAAGGCATTTACAGTTGAGCTAAGTATGTCTCCAAATATTATCAGGCTTCCATAGTCTGGTCTGTCTAGCTAAGCTTGTCATTGTAGAAAGGCTGTGGTATATACATATCTAAAGCAAAAACTTGTATCTTCATTTGTAATCTTTTGAGTGTCAGATGATAAATTCTGCCTAAAGAACCTGCATTTGTATTGTCTGTTTTGAAGCGAAAACAGTGGATGAATTTTATGTCCAAGTCATTCCATTTTTGTTCATTTATCAGTGAGTACAGAGGCCCTGGCAGCATGCAGTTCTCACAAAGATCTCAGACCAGCAGTCAGAAGAAGCAATCAGAAGCTGCTGTTTTGAGGTTCTGGGATGGTTAGATCAGAGTGGTTACAGCAGCAACACAAGCCTGACTTTCCTTCAGACAGTTTCTACCACTTGTGCATTGGCAACTTCAATCTGCTCTTCCCAGGGAGGGTGAATCAAACCTAAATTCTAGGAAATAATAAAAGAGCCAAACAACCCCAAACTTCCAAATCTTCTCCATTATCACCAATATGACTGCACTAGGCTGCAAATCCAAGATGTTTCAACTTAAAAAATTCTCATTTCTCATTACATTTTTGAGCCGGCATAGATTTTTCTCCAACGCTGGTAACTGGGTAGGTGACTACATAGATCACAGCAGTCCTGAGGAACATGCTCATGTGCTTACATAGAAGTTTAGAGAAACACAGATGAAAACAATTCATTTTTAACCCCATATAGCCTGTGACTGAGAAACTATGCCTTCTGCTGCCACCCAAGGACCTAAGAGAACTGAGGGACCAGTCTGGAAGCAAGATGTCATCCATGCCTGTTTTAATTGCCTAGGCTATTAGTCTGGAGGCTGATACAGCTGTTCATTTTTTCACAGAGCAAGTTTCAACAGATGCAAACCACTGATTTTTTTTGCTGCAAGCTCTTTTCTTTTGATAGAGCAGTACTGGAGGTGGGATACTCCCTACTAATGAGCAGTGACTTTCCTTCCTCTAAGATGTCATCAAGCCAGTTAAGTTTCACATGACAGTGGGAAGGATATTTCTTAAATGACAACCTCTTATAAGATGTCCTTGTTTGATGAGGGTGTTCCTTATGTTGTTGAGATAAATATGTGCATAGAAAAACATTATACAAACCTCAGGAAAAGAAAAAACAACTTGCCCAACTGAGTGATCAGGATCCATGAATGGACTTATAGAAAAAGAAATAAATATCTAAATAAATAAATATCTACATACAGGTCCACTTTGTGAGGCATTAAAATGGCTCTGTGGAGATGATGTAAGTGAAAGTACTCCATAGCTGAATGAACTCACAGAGGCAGTTTCAGTGAAGAAGAGAAATACCCATCTGGAACAAGAAAAACTTCTCCTAACTGTTCAGACCTGATCTTCCAGAAAGTATCTACAGCATAATTTCAAAGACAAGCCTAGGGAAAAATAATTCCTAACTTAACAGATAATTAAAGATCAAGGACTGGGTATTTACTCAACAAATGCTCTATAACCATTAGATATTTTTATACTTTTCCTCACATCTCATCAACTCTTAAGCCCTCTGTGTTCCACATTGGTTAACAGTGTGTACCTGAACTATAGGGCCATCATTGTTTCACCCCTCTTGGCCAACTATCTCCTCCCTCAAAATATTAGGAATATTATGTTATACTCAGAGCAATGATTCACATCTTGATCTTTGCTGTGCTTAGATAAGATGTACTACAAGAAGTGTATTTCCCTCCCAAACATCTGTGTATTCCAGGAGCAATAGAAGGTATCTAGCTCTGAAAATCTTGCTGTTTTAGACATCTAAGATGGCATCTTAGACAGCCACACCTTAGAAGCACATCTAACTCAGTAAAATGTCAGAAAAATTCAGGAATATGTAACCTGCTCCACTAAAACACTAAAGTGAATTCATGCTCATTGACATTTCAGACGTAATGCCTAAACTGCCTGAGAACCTGTCTTTAGGCACGATTAGATTGCCTTTAGGCGAGATTAAGAACCAAATCCCAAATGGAAATTTATTCTATGACACTAAACAAGTGAATTATTTGTTCTCATGCCTCACTTTTCCATTTGTCACCTGTTCCTTCTAGGATTCTATCTTTCAGAATAGCATCTTTTGCTCTGATAAAGTCTGTCTCATTTTAAAGACGTTTCCTTTCTGTTTGGGAAATGTTGCTGTCTGAAACAATATAAATTTCCACTGATAAAGAATGCTTTTTGTCTGAGATTTGTGTCATGGAACCCTTGGGCACATTGATCAAAGAGGTACTTCCTTCTATTAGCACTGCATTTCTGAAGGAATCCTACAAGTCATGGCCCACTATCATGGTCATCTATTTTTCAGAGTCCCACTTTTGGTCAGATGCAACCTCTGATAAATTCTGAAAAGGTGCATTATTTTTAATTGCCTTCATAAATGTAATTCCTGAGATAATTCAGGACAGGCAAACAAGTTTCCCTGCACTGCAAGCAAATATTAAACAAAGAACTTCCCTGTATGGTAAGTTCTGCTGAGTTTAGCCTATCTGGAAGAATTGCCCAGACAAATAAGCTGTGATAACCTCTGCCAAGTTTGAGCTGATGAATCCAGTAGGAGCTGGTAGCACAGGTAATGTTTCTCCTCTTGTGTATTATTTGGATGGAGGGCTGGAGGGTTATAGAAACTCTGGTGGGAATGATTAATTTGCCTCTGGGATGGAGGAAGTCAAAGATGCTTGGCCTCAGGCCGTGTGATTAGCAGAGCCATTGCCACTTTATATCAGTGATTTAATATGAAAGTTATTAAATTGTTAAAGTGATAGTCCTTTGGGAGCAACACGTGATCATCTGATACCGTGTAGGAGCTGAAGCACAAGAATGGCAATGCATGGAAGCTGAACTGTCATCCATAGACCCAGCATGTCGACCAGTCAGCATGAGTGACCTGTTCCTCTGGGATTACCAGTATAGGACTGGTGAGGCTGAAGCTCTGATCTGTGTAGGATGCATTTGCAGATCAGGAATCACCATTACCCACTTTCCTATCCTCTCAGGCAAACTTTGTATCACAGCTCATCCCCTCATGACCCTGGGATTCATGGTGTAGATCAGAGACAGCTTTTATTCAAGAAACAGTGACAGCTGCCCTACACTCCTCCTTCTGGTGTAAAGGCTTGTCTTAGGTTTTCCAACTGGAAGTAGGCCCCATGGTCTTTCTCACAGAACACCATCCCCTGTGCTTCCAGTTGAAGCCCCATCTTGTTTACTCTGGAGGTAGACTGAGTGCCTTTAGGACAGGAAGCCTTCCCTCTGTCCATGGGAATTTAAAGCCTTTTAAAAGTGAAAAATGTTCTTATAAACTTGAGAGACTGTTGAAGCCATAGGTCTAGGCTGGATACCAGGGAGACCAGAGTGGTCTGACAGTTGGCTCCTGGAGGGACCAAGAGGTCCAAACCAACCACTGGAGAGGCTATGAGGTCAGTGGTCAACCCGAGACCCATCTGCAGGTTTATGTTTATGAGTGTGAGTCAGGGGGAGACAGTTACTGGGCAGATCCATAGTGCACGTATGTTGGTGTTGGTTTGTGTGGGGTCATGCAAAGTAAAGTGGAAAGCTGAGGGTCCAGGGTCAGTTACTGGACAGAGTGCCTGAATTGTTCTCATTTCACGGCTGTAATTAAAAATAAATAAATAAATTCACAATAAAAAAACCTTTAACTGCCAAAGAGGAGGCAGGATTAGGACATTCGTGCCTCTGGTCATGTGATCAGCTGTATGTGTATATATATATATATATGTTTTTATATATATGTATATATATGTATATATATGTATATATATATATGCACATGCTCTCTGTGGGACAATTGGGAATACAAGCAATAGCCCACCCCAGTGGCAACAGGGAGCTGTGGCAGCCTTGCCTCTGTTGGACTATTAGCTTCAGCAATCCTCAAGCCAAAAGGTTTCTCTCACCACACAGAAAGAAGCTCCAGCACTTGCAGATAAGTGGTTCTGCACAAAGTACACCACACTAATGCTAGAAGTGGATGCACTTGAGCCTCTATTCAGATGACCATTTGTCTGTATTGCATGTGCAACAGCCATTTAATCCACCAACAAAAGGTCACTGTGAATGACTTGCAGCAGAAAAGTGCTGAAGCTTCAGTTCACAGATTTTATTTACAGTGTGGAAGTGCAGAGACAGAATTTGGAAATTTAGCTAACCTGAGAAATTACAGAAAAATCTCTGGAGTATATCCAACATCCTCACAGCTCCTAAAATATACCTATGCCATGAAACAATGGTGTAACATCTGTGTATCTGTAATGTTTCCATGTGTGCCTTCTGAGTCTATAATTGATTTGGCAGAACCCACATCTTAACATTTAGAGTATGGCAATGAATGTTAAAGATTTTCCTGGATATGCAATCAATGAAAGCAATCACTTTTTCTTCCTCAAAACATATGCTGTGGTCTGGTGTGCCGAGTAAGTGTGATAAATACACAGAGGAAACTGCTCTTTACTCTTTAAAAATCAAACATTACCAAAGCAATAGTTAATATTTACCCAGAATTGCAGAGAGACCTTTCTATAGAAGAGCACTTGCCTTTCTCCATTCCCCCAGTAATTGTTATAGGAGCTTTAGAATAGAATAAAATAGAATAGGACTATTTTTGTTGGAAGGAACCGACAGTGCTCATCCAGTCCAACTGCCTGACCACATCAGGACTGACCAAAAGTTAAAGCATGTTATTAAGGGCATTATCCAAATGCCTCTTAAACACCGACAGGTTTGGAGCACTCACCACCTCTCCAGGAAGACTTCTCCAGTATCTGACCACCCTTTTGGTGGAGAAATGCTTCCTAAGGTCCAGTCTCAAACCCTTCTGGCACGGCTTTGAACAAATTCCCACACAACCTGCCTCTGGATACCAGGGAGAAGAGCTCAGCACCTCTGTCTCTATTTCCCCTCCTCAGGAAGCTGTGGAGAGAGATGAAATTGCCATTGAGCCTCCTTTTCTCCAAAACAGACAAGCTCATTCAAGTACCTTCATATCCTTCTTAAATTGTGGGGCCCAGAACTGCACATGGCACTCAAGATAAGGCTACACCGATCTCGAATACAGCATAATAATCACGTCTAAGACCAATGCTCCAATCTATCTAGATCCCTCTGCAGGGCCTCCTGTCCCCCAAGAGAGCCAGCAGCACCTCCCAGTTTGGTATTATCAGCAAACTTGCTAGCGGTGTATTCACCTCCTGCATCCAGATCATTAACGAATATATTGAACAGAGCTCACTCCAGAATTGAGCCCTGAAGGAGCAATGCGGGTGACCCGTGGCCAACCAGATGTAGCCCCACTCACTAGAACACTTTGAGCTCTGCCCTTCAGCCAGTTCTTCACCCAGCACACCATGAACCCACTCATCCCACAGCTGGGCAGCTTGTCCAGAAGGGTGCTGTAGTAAAATCCAGGAAAACTACATCCACTCCTTCCCTTCATCCACTAGGGAGGTGACCCTATCACAGAAGGATACGAAATTACTTAAACAAGAATTTCCCTTTGTGAACCCATGTTGACTATAAATTCTTCTTTAAATGGCTTTTAATAGTACCCACTATAATCTCCTCCATATTTTTTTCCAGGAACTGAGGTTAGACTAACAGGTCTGTAGTTCTCTGAGTCTTCCCTCACATACTTTTTGTAGATGGGACCCCTGACTCCCAAGACCTTTGGTAGATGACCAAGATGCGTCCTGCCATAATATCTACAGGCTCCTTCAGACCTGTGGTGTGCATCTCATCAGGCCCCATGGACTTGTGAGCGTTCACCTGGTAGAGCTGGTTCCTTGCAATTTCAGTGTCCACAAATGGAAGGTCACTATTCATACACTCGTGGTCCTTCAATTCAGGGGACAGGGCAGCCCAAGGTCTATCATTATTAAGGGCTGAGGACAAAGAAAGCTTTGAATGTCTTAACTGCCGCTGAAGTTGCCGTGCATTTTGCCTTTTTTGCTTGGAAGGAGCGGGGATTTCTTGCAGGCCGTGAGGGACCTTTGCCGTTGTCATCACTGCGGCCCGTGGAGGCGCCGCGTTACCGCGAGGGGGCGCCCTCCCCCCGCGGCGGCGAGGGAGCGTTCGGGCTGTGCCGGGGAGACTCGGGCTGTGCCGGAGGAACTCGGGCTGTGCCGGGGGGACTCGGGCTGTGCCGGGGGGGCGCGGCCTGGAAATCTGGGAACACCTCATGGAGCTGAGCCAGGGCTTTGCAAACAAGCGCTTCCTGGGCCACGAACCAGTGGCATCCTGGCCTGGATCAGCACTGGTGTGGCCAGCAGGAGCGGGGCAGTGACCGTCCCCTTGTTCTCGCCACTGCTGAGGCCACAGCTTCAGTTCTGGGCCCCTCACTGCAAGAGGACATTGAAGGGCTGGAGCGTCCAGAGAAGGGCAACGGAGCTGGGGAAGGGTCTGAAGCACAAGTGCAAGCAGATGTCCATACAAGATTATCAAATAATCTAAAGACAATTACCCAGCTGCATTTAAAAGGGAACACAGGCTAAACACGTTCAGCCTGTCACTTTTTTTCTGGGAGGTGCTAAACATGCACAAGTCTCTTGGCATTACAGGTCAATCACCAGCTCTCTTCAAGCCAGACCTGAAGATAAAATCTACTTACCTTGGTCAACATTTATTAAGCCTCATTAGTCTTTTTAAACATTCAGGGTTTTGTATTTCATTCAAATAGATGCATTTATGTCAAACAGTTGTAGAGACAATTTTGGGTTGGTTGTTTTGTTTGTTTGTTTGTTTTTTTTTGTTTTTTTTTTTTTGTTTGTTTGTTTTTTTTTTCCTTCATCAAGTAGTTACAGCTAGCCAAAGCCAGCTGGCAGGCTCAGCTACCTGGTCCTTTGATTTATTTTTCTACACAAGGAAATAGAGTGTGGCTAGATCAAAGCTGGAGCTCAGATGTATATGTACAGTCTTGGCAGCCACCCTGAATTTATTCCGCTCTAACTCAAATAAAAATCTGGCTTGTGATTTCTGAACAGCAGAATGCCTTGTTCTTTCTTTTAGTTAAGTTCTGACTGACTTGTAAGGAAACAGGAAAAGGTGTGGCATTTCCAGATCGGTCAGAAGACTAGTAAGTGCATATTTGACTACAAATTTAGGAAGTTCTTTTTCTTAAGTGTGCCTTGTCTAAGATATTGTACTATTTACAGCTCCAGGAAACACAATGGCCTTTTTGTAATGCAAAAATAATCAGAGCTATTTGAAAAAGTCTTTAGCTCACTGTTAATACAGTGGAGATAACAGGAGTTCCCTTCTTAGCATGCTGAGAGAATTCAATCATTGATTTGAATGTACTGGTTATAGAATCAGAAGGTGTCTTGGAAGTGGTCACTGTAACCTGAGATATTTGACGTGACTGCTGAAGTTATGGCTGATATCACTGGTTTGGAGGGCTGGGCAATGCTGACAAGGGGGTTTGTGGTATAAGTGGGCTGAGTGGTAATGGTGGACTAAGATATATTGATGAATCAGGGGTTGCTGGGGAGGGGGAGAGAGTAAAAATGTGTGTGCCAAACAGAGATCTCACACAAAAGAAGTGTAAACAGAAGAAAAAGGGCACACAGCAAAAATGACAGTTCTCATAAAATAGTGACTTAGTAATAAAGTTGTGCAAGTGATTCCTGTAAATCAGTCTAGCCATTCTTCTTTCACAGATGTAATGCCAGTTTTCTGGCATGGGATATTTCATTTATCATACCCAAACAGCATGAAAAAGCAACAGTCATAACACCCTGTTACACCCTGGTTGTTCAGTCTTGGACACACACTCTTTGCCTATGTATTTCCTGTGGAAAGACCTAACTTGTAGCTTCTAGGACTGAAGACCGGGTAAGAAATTGTTGTAAGAAAAAGGCCAAATAAAATGCTGGTCAATGCTATGATTTGCAAACTTATGACTACCTTACATTGTTATAAAGGATATAAAAATCTGAAACACAGAGCATACTTTATCATAAAACAGCTAAGTTTTCAGATAAGTGCACATATTTTTAAACCTTCCCCCGCCCAAAGAATAATTCTCCTCTCATTAACTTATGTTTCAACATAACACTGAATTTACTAAGGTTGCTTATATATTAACTGTCAGATAAAGAGAATTCTGTGATCAATCTCAGTCCTAAAATATCTAATTCCTATGATGGAATCATAACAGGAATAGGAATTACTAAAATGATCTGGTTACACTTCTTGGTGAAAACTGTTTAGGAAAGCACTTCAACACATGAAGCTAAGTGGGTACTTGATATTTTCCTAACCTGGCAACTAAGCTCTGCAAGTGTTTCAAAGATCAATATTTTCTTACAGTCATATTGAAACCAACCAACCAACCAACCAAACACACGATTAACATTGCTTATTTTGTGTTAATTTTTGAGAACAACGAAACAATTTCCTGTGGAATGTGTATTAAACCATAGGTTCAAAATGTCTTCCAACATCTTCCCACAAGGTGAAAATTCAACTAAAGTAATGCTACAGTCAAGGTGCAGCTTGCATCATTTACTCATTAGTGGAATGCCTTGCCAAGATTAAAACAGAGAGTGGAATGCAGCTCCACAGGTCTCGTTGACACCTAACCTCTTTAGCTTTTCTTCCACTTCTGCAAAACCTTTGCCTCTCTCTCCTCACTTAAAGAAAGTGTTTAGGAGCTGTTCAGAATAAAAATACAAACTCCTAAACTCCAGCGTGAGTCAAAGAATAGAGATATTTAACCCTTCCCTGACTGTAAATACTTAATACTGAAAAAAATGTTCTTGAAAAAACATAGTTATTTTTCTGAGAAGGAATTTATATGAGACATGAGCATATTATTTAACTAAAATTTCTTCAAGTATCTTTTTATATGTAGAATAGTTTTATTTTACACCATTCAAATGCCTGGTATTACTTGTGCTTTTTTGGATTGCCAAAAACTAAAAGGAAGAAAAAAACCTTTGGTCTTAGTTCCACATGGCAGTTGATACTCAATTTTTGCTTTTCCTTGTGTAACACCTAATATGCCTCTACAGAATGCTTCTCCTCCAAGTATGATTTAAGATGTCAGAAGGCACGTTTTTATTTCAAGAACAAAGTCTATCCTAAGAATAAGTAACACTTCTTTCAATGTAGATATGAAGACAAAAATAGTGAAGAATCAATAGATGAGGAAGAGAATTTAAGTCATCAGAAGGGACCTGGCAGAATCCACGTTTCTGAGACAACAAATATTAAAACTGCTGAAATCACTCTGCATGATCACCTTCATTGCTGTGTTCAGGTTTGGTCTCTCCAGTACAAGAACGACAATGGCATTTAGGAGGGTGTCTACCAATGGAGATGGTCAGAGGTCTGCAGCATATGAAAGCCAAGGTGAAGCTGGAGGTGAAAAGGGGGATCTTTTTGCAGTCTTCACCTCCCTGATGGTGCACAGCGTAAGGAGAAAGGCTGACAATCACAATTTGCAACAAGGGAATTTCTGAGTAGGGAAAAGGAATTGTTTACTTATTTACTTATTTGTTTATTTATTATCTATTGCATTGTGAGGATACTTAGACACTGGAAAAATAACACAAACAATTGTGAAATCTTCAGCCTTGCAGGTATTCAGGCTTAACAGGCCAGGATCCTGAACAACCTGCTCAAGATGACCCTGCTTTAAGTGGGGGTTTGGGCTAGGTAGCCTCCAGGGATCCCTTTCAACTCAAGCTATTCTGCAATTCTATGAATATCTTTTGATATATCCTAGGGTCCCTGTCTTAATAATACTGCATTGGTGCAGTCCAAATCTGCAACTGTGCAAATCCAGTTGGATGAACTGCTGTGTGTCTGGCTAAACTCTTTTCAAATTACATGAGTTGATTTAATATAAGAATTTCTTCTGCCTGGAATCCATGTTTTGTTTGTGGCGGATTATCTCAATGCTGCCCTAGATGATGTTACAACTTTTTCACTCAAGTGTGAAGGAAAAGTACCAGTGCCAGTAAGGTGTAAAAACAATCATGGAAAGATTGTCCCAACTCTTCTGTTAGGCTGGGAGTGGAAACAGGGGTCTCACCTGCCTGTAAAATACTATCCTACCCTTAAACCTGTTATAGTTAGGACTCAGTTGGTCTCTTCTCAGCCCTAGTCTGTATGTGAGTGGTAGGATTTAAAGATGGACCACAAAATGCAAATTCTGGCATTCTGCAGGGAATTGTGGATTCTGGCCTTTGCTACTCTAAGTTTAGTCTCAATTACTCTAACAATTTCCCATCACAGACAAGCAAGTAAACTGAAATGAATACTACACAGTCTTAATCAAGAAAGATCTCACACTGGCAAGTTTTGCAATTAAATTTACACAGATTTTATTTTACATGTAATAGCAAGGCTGAATGCAGTGTCATAGTGTATTCTGATTAAAAAAAAATGGGGTCAATGTACTAGAAAGACTATTTTGTTTGTGATTTTCTTTTTAAGACTAAAATCCCAAACTATTCTGTATAGTCCAAGGAGCAGAAGATGCCTGTTATAGAGGACCTACTGGATCCTGCAGATGCAGAGTCAAAGGTATTGGATGCTATTCCATGAAACCAATGTGAGAACAAAATTCTTCTAAGAGAAAGAAGTCTGGCAGAGGGTTGAAGAATATTTTCTTTTATTTCAGGGACAGAGAGTTTTGATTAAAAACCCCCCTTTAACCTGCTAAATAGGCTTAAATTTTGATGGTCCTTGGGCTTTATTATGTCTGCCTTTCTGAGACTGAGCTTATGATTTGAAGCTGTAATCTCTGGTTGTCCCACTAGCTCTTTCAATATTATATATGTTGTGTCAGTGCTGGAAGGTTAAAGATTTGACAGAGCTCTGTTTGGACTGGATGCAAAACCAGAGTCTTTTGAGATTCTGCTAGTTATTACTGAAAGTAACACCCATGTTGGTTTATTTAGGCCTTAGAAACAGTAAATTTGCAACAAAACCCCACTTTTTTTGTCTGGGTACGATTCCAAGCAGGGGATCACATTTCAGCTGAGTGGGAAGTGAGGATGGTGTGTGAGATCAGAATTACAGATGCATAGACGTGTGTGACCTCGTACTTTGCCCCCAAAATACATCTGCCTTACCACTTCTCTTGGCTCTCGTGATTTTCAATGACAAGTACCTAAAGTCCATTCTTGATATTTTGTCATAAATAAACCTCACCACTTATTGAAATTCTCACCCCTCCTCATTCAGTTGCTTTTGCTTAGTAGATACCTTCTTTGACATTACAATATGGAAACACATCTTTCTTCAAATTTCCTTCTTAATAGAGACAGCAGAACTACCCCTGCACCCCAGGATATGGCAGTGCAGACATAAGGTGTGTTTTCCCACTGAGTATCTTACTGTGATATTTCTCAGAATAAATTTTTTTAGAGATTTTAGAGAATATTAGAATATTTTAATTTTAAAATAATTATTTCCTTCATCTGCAGAATTTTTTTTTAGATACAGGATAGTAAGGAATCTTTTGGCTATCAGGGCCTTTGCAATGAACCCACGGTGTCCCACAGATCTTTTTGCATCTTTCTGCATATTTGTCTCAAATAGGAGTAACCAGCACATACCCTACCTTTCATTAGAAGTTCCCCCAGGAGTTTGTACCGTGTAACACATCTCTGTCTTGATTTCAGCTGATGCATTCTGTGATTCCATTTGCCCTTGGTGCAGCTATCAGGCCTTTCCAGCTCATGACCATCCCAGGAACAGCAAGTATTTCTTTGCCTTAGTTCCTGATCATTTCCAACTAATGAGCTATGAATCTTTGTTACTAGTTTTCGAATAAATTATATTGTGTTCTGTAGTGATAAATTTAATGTCACTCCCAAAACTGCCCAGTTCTTCCAACCAGTGTTCAGACATTTTAAACTAAATTCTAACTAGGAGAAATAAGAAAATAATGACACAGCAGAGAAAAATTACCTTACATCTTGTTTTATTGTTCCAGTTGTTTATCCTAATTTCACTCATTAGCTTGACATTTGTTTCCTTCCTTTATTTTTCTAAGAGAAAAGTGTTTATGTTGAAGACATGGTATAAGACAATGAAAAATTGGAAATTTGAAAACATGCAGTTATTGAAGTAAAAAATAAATAACATTTATTATTTCATAATAAAACAAGAGCTTTTACTGAAGAAATGCTGTCTGGAAAATCATATTGGTATCTTCCCAGAAAAGGCTTAATCACGATAAAATCACTCTATTGTTCTAAGAATTTAATACGTTAAACAAAATAAATATCTTTAGAAATTATAATTCTCATATATACCATGAATAAAAGAATAGAAAAAACCCTCCCAAAACATTGTGGAGGAAAACATAATCTGACCATGAAGGACCTCTAGTGGCACATACACTTCCAATCAAAAAATCCCTGACATTATGCTTGCTCAGCATTTTAGAAGGAATCACTTCTGCAGTTTCAGATTTTGACTTCAATTCATGTAATATTTTTTTGTTTTTCCTTCAGTCGACACAGATGCAAAAAATATAGATTTGTTACAGTAATGTACAACAAAGTGTCTAGCTGAACAATGGCTGTGCCCTTTACTTGTTATCATTGTTATCTACTTTTATCTCCTTTTCAAACTTAGGATTTTCTCAGCAGGAGGAACAGCCTGATAGGACACACTGAAATAAAACTGTTTAGCAAAAAGGAGTTGAAAGCAGATGAGGATACCAGAGCTATGTCTGTGTCTTATTTGTTATGGCTGTGCTAATTCTTTTATTTGTCCTCAGCTCAAAAGTTTGGGTTTTTGTTTTTTTTTTTTTTTAAAGCAGCAAAAAAGCTATACTGGTACTTTTGAGTTATCCTTCACCCATTCTAGAAGATATCCAGCTACAAGAAATATTTGGATTCTTAGTTCTTTCAGTCACTCTTCAAAACAGTTTCATGCTTTAGACACAACTTTTGAATACAAATAATTAATTTTTGAAGATTTCAATTAATTTATTGCTAAAAATTCTTAGTCATAAAGGAGATATATATCTATCAGTTAGTTTAGGGGCCCATTAAGCTTCCAAATACATCCTGCCTGCAGATAAACTAGTCATTCCCGGGGATTTCACTCATCCTGGAAAAGACTCAGTAATCTATGTTACAGTGAAACCAGTTATTTTTGTAGAGCACCAGGAACAGAGTTTCTGTCTCGGAAAGAGGATGCACAGCCCTAAAGGCACACAGGGCACGTCCCACTGGTGGGCGGCACAGGGGAGGGGTACTGTCGGCTCTGGGCTGCATGAAGGGTGTCTGCAGGGCCGGGCAGCCTGGCTGGGAGGTGAATCCCTTCACTGGCAGGAGGCAAACACAGGGGCCAACAAAGATCCACAAACATACAGCCACAGTCACACATGGCATGGACCCTGAATTGTAGTAAAGCAGGAGTAGCTGAACACGAAGTCATGTTTAGATATCTCAGATATCTCTGCATTCGGGGCCATGTTGTCCACAAGCCATAAAAATTTCCTACGATAGCCAAGTTTATTATACTTTGCAATGAACTTAGTCCCCAAAGTCTAACAGAGGGCACTTTTTATAGTTGTTGGTGTTGTGGGGTTTTTTTTGGTTGTTGTTGTTAAAATTTAAATTAAAAAGAGATACCAGCCTGTTCAAACTCTTTATTTTGTTTCATATTTTTAGAGTTCACAGATACCCCTCTGGCACTGCAATCTTTCTGCAGCTGAGCAGCTCTGGGGAAAAGCTCTGGCCTGGCAGTTTCTTTCTGATGTGAGGCTGCTGCAGCCTGCCTGTAGCAAGGAATTCCAAGAGCTGAGCTTAAATGGAGACAAAGAGCACCAAAGACATGATTCTTCATCTCTGGAAAACTGGCAGCAGATTGCAGACATAGGATGGATGAAATTAAATGTGAAGATAATAGTATCACAGTTGTGGAACTCAGATATGACTAAATACACAGGATCTGATCAGTCTGCTTCTTTTAAACTTTTTGTTAGTTTAGGTTGTGAAGAATCAGGACCAGCATGACCTGATTCATAACTATCACAACAGTGAGACTAATCTTGAGAGACTGATTTCTTGCAAGAGTCACAGCAGGATTTTTATTGGATTAGGAATTCAAAATTAAAATACCAATAAACTATTCTGTTATACAAGCAAAGGAAAAATACATAAAATCGCAGTGTAATAAAGAAATGGGTATGTATATTATAAATATAGAAGTATATTTATTAATGCTTCCAAAACATCATTATACAGCTTTTCTTTCATAATGACCTTTAACCCATCACAGAGTCAAAGAGGGGGTTTGGGGTTTTCTTCCACGTAGCCAATATCATAGTGGTTATTTGGGCCTGGGTCCTTGGGGAAGGGGAAGACCAAAATTCACCTTCATTAATGACAGATATATGAAATTGTAAAGATAAGCTGAAAATGGCAGTGTAATGCCTCTTTGAGTCTTCTAAATCTAATCCTACAAGGATGAATTTGAGTAGTAGCAGAGAGAAATAAACACAATTTGAATGAGAGAACCATGACAGAGAAAAACATGTCTGATAACATATGTTATGGTGTTGGGGGCAGGAAGATTAAATCGTGGTGCTCTGCGGGGAACAGCTGAGGGTGGAGACCAACAGCGTCTTGTGGCAGAAAATCCTTTCTGCCGGCACAGCCGAGACAGTGATAAATATTTGCCCCAACTGAGGGCAGAAGATTGCTTTTCCTGTAGACAGCTCGGGGGTTCAATTCCATCATCTGTGACCCATACAGAGCATCATTAGGTGTACTGTTAAAAACCCACCAAAGTATGCAGAATGTCACCCGGTTCTCCAGGTGAGTTGCCCTGAGATGCGGGTGAAGACAAACAGGATGTGAAAAATCCAGAGGCGTGGGAAAGAAGCAGCAAAGAAGTGGGAGTTAGAGCTCTAACGCTTCCAGGCGAGCCATTTGAAGACTCGAGGCTGCGCAGAAAGGTGCGGGAAGTTAAACTTGAGGGGTATGCAGTAACTTTTACTCCTGTGACTGGCAGATGTGCCTGAACTGCCTGCACACCAACCCGCTGCTGCCAGGCTGCCACATGCCCTGGGGCTCGATGCCTGCGCAGGGGCTGGGGGCAAAGTAGCCCTGCAGGGACACGCACCGTGACACCAGGCTGGGCTGCTGCCGGGGAGCCGCGCGGGAGAGCGGGAACACCAACTTGGCGTTGGCCCTGCTAAACCCCTTGACTTATCCCCCCTAAACCCAGCGGCTGAAGGAAACTGCAGGGCCGGAGCGCGCCCAGAGGAAGCAACACCTCATGCGAGCTCCGACCCCCCGCCCCAGCACGAGCCGTGCCCCTCCCGGGGGCGGCCCCTCGGCGGGCACAAAGCCGGGCTCGGCCGCTGCCCGGGGAGCAGTGTGCCGCTGTCCCGGTGCTGCTGCTCATCCCTTCCTTCCGCCGGGTGCCGCCTCCGCAGCGCCCGCCCTCCATCGCTCCCTGCCCGCTGCTGTTGGGCGCGGGGCCGGGGCAGCGCCGCGCCATGGAGGAGGCGGCCGCTGCTGCCGGGGCACCGCCGCCCGCGGCTCCTGGTGCTCCTGCTGCTCCTGGTGCTGCTGCTGCTGCTGCTGCTGCTGGGGCCGAGCCATCGCCCGGGGCCGCCGCCACCGCTCCGCGCCGGCTGCTGGCGCTGCTCGGGGCCAAGCTCTGCACCTGGTGAGTGCCCGGCCTCCACGTGGAGCCGCACGGCGCCGGCCTCCCCCACCTCCGGTTTCCGGGCCGCCCGCCGGAGCGGGGGAGGAAGGGAGGAGACGGGAAGCGTCCTTGCTGCCGTCGGCGCTTCGGGGAGCAACACGGTCGGGATGCGGAGGCCGCTCTGTGCCGCCGGCAGCAGCCGCGGGGTGCCTGGGCCGCGGCGGCCGCCGCGGTGCGGGCCCGGGGTTACGGCCGGCGGGGCGCGGGGCTGAGCAGAGCCCGGACCCTTCGGCCGGGCCGGCACAGGAGAACCCGGGGGAGCTCCGGCCCCTGCCCCGGGAGCGGCGCTCTGATGCCGGGGCTGCTCCGGGAGCGCCGCCGAGCTGGAGCCTGCGGATGCTGTGGGGCGAGAGCGCTCAGGGTCGCCTCCGCTGAGCGTGGAATTAGCGAGTGACGTTTTGACTCTGTTGAAGTAGGACTGTGCTCTCACACATAAACACGTGCATTCGGCTTCTCTGTTCTTCTGTTTTCGATTTTTCCCCCTGCACTTTGTCTGTTTTGTAGTCTTCGATCAGCATCGTTATGAAGGACAGGTCATGGGAGATAGCGAAGGTAATAGAACAAAATAATTGAAATGAGGTGTGGAGTCCAGAAAGACCAATATCCCCATTTCCTCTTTCCGTGAATCAGATTATGGTAGAGACCCGTTTAGGTGTATCTCTTGAAATATGAGCACTAGTTAAGCATGAAAAACTCGTGGGAAAAAATCTGCCAAGCTGTGCAGACAAGCTGGTGCTTGAGAAGCACTACCTTCCAGAAGAGCAGGACTACATCCTCAGACTTCTAGGTCATCCACTTACATCTTCGCTTTCCCTCTAGGAGGGAAAAACAGTCTCTCTGTTTAAAAGGCTTTTTTTGAGCCATAAGTTTGGTCATTAATAGTTATTGCATCAGATTTGTCAGCCAAGGAGGCACTGGCTTTCCTGCCAGCCTCGTGCTCATAAACTGTAGTCTGGCAGCTGGACTATGTGATGGTGTGTGCTGGCCAAGCAGACCCTTATTCCAGTGGACAAAGCCTCATCGTCTCTTTTGGTTATAAGTTTTTCTCTTTTCGCTCCTCCTGCCTGTCAGGAGAGACCCAAAAGGCAAGACAGAAACTTGTTGAGTTGTTCAGTAACCTCACCTATGCCATTAGTTTCACCAAAGGGCTACACTAAGTGAGTCTATGGAAGGTACTTGAAAGAAAGTCGAGAGCTTTCACTGAATTTTATGAAAATGTTGTCTGAGATACTGAATTGATATTTTTCTTTTTTTTTTTTTTCTTTTCCTTCAGGTGACAGCAGGCTCAGCCACTTCAGTTTTGTTAGAGGCCTTTCTGAGTCACAGGAAGGTTTAATAGCTGTATCTAATAAACTAGGCTGGTTGCAGGGATTTTTTGTGGGTTTTTTTTTTTAGTTTTTTTGGTTTGGGGTTTTTTTTTTTGGTTTTTTTTTTTTTTTAAAACCATTTGAAAAAAAATTTTGATTTTTTTTTTTTTTTTTTTGTTTTTTTGGTTTGGGGTTTTTTTTGTGGTTTGTTTATCTTTTTTAGTAGAACCATTAGAAAATAGATTCTGATGCTTTTCTGTTTCTTACTGCAAATTAAATTTACATCAGTTTCAAAGCAGAACATGGACAAACTAACTTCTGATGGTGTTAGTTCTTAAAAATATATTCTGTTGTACTTAGTTAATTCCTAATTATGTTGCAATATGGGTTCTGTCTGAACTTGCATTTTCCCTTAACCACTAACATGAAAAAGTGAGATTATTGAAATTAAAAGGTCACTTCCCCCCCCACACCCCCTGCCGTTTAGGAAGGGTTCAGTAGTTAAAGTTAAGTGCATGTAAATTCTCTATGTAAACAGTGTTGCCAGGCTTTGCCGTGTCAGTATTAGATGGTGGCATAAATAAAATGAATATTTGAAAAGCTGTATTTATTATGAGTTATAAATTCACATTAAAATTACTAGATTTAGTAAACTAATTGCCAGTAAAATTGTTAACTGTGGTCTTATTAAATTTTCTTTAACTTCCTCTGCTATAGACTCTGATTGTATTTTAGTGCCTTGCTGTATTTTTTATTCTGCATTTCACATGGAACCAAGGAAAGCCAGCCTGAGTTTTTCATGATGTTGAGAGCTGCACATTGTTCAGTGTTCACTTCAGACTGATTCGTTTCGGCAAACTTTCATGGACTAAAAAGTCCCAAAATTACTTTAGTTTTGCTCAAAGCTATAGACACAGCTAGCTAAGATAGGGTGGCTGAAGGGAGGGGAGGAGTAATTACTTAGTAGCTTGCTACCAAGTATTAAAAGCCAACAATAACCCCTCCCCCCCCAACTATAAAACTAAAGGCCTTTTCAGACCACTTACCTTGCATCATCTGAGACTCCAAAGTGAATTAGTCCTTTCCAATGCATTAAAAAACCCCAAAAAACCAGAGAGGATTAAGTTCTGGCATGGAAAAGTTAATAATTAATATTATTCAAAAACCAATCAATTATTAATAAGAAAGTCACTATCATTGATACTCATATCAATACTAAAATTAATGGAAACTCATGTCTTTAAAGCATTTTTGTCTGAAGAAATTGTCGTGCAAAATGCAAACAGTAGGATTTAAAGTCTGCTCTCAAGTTTTACAGAGGATCAAACATATTTTTAAGAAGAGCTATGAGCCCAGTGCATCATGCCAGGAGCATGGTGATGTCTTTTCTGTTTGAAGAAATTAGTTTTCACGCTTTGGCAAATGGTGTGAGGGGAAACCATTGCTGCTTCCTGCTGAGGCTTCCACCTGGCATTGGGGAGCAGTCAGGGCAAGAGGCTGTTACCTTACACAGCTGAGAAAGCTGCCAGGTATGGAGCATTTTGGGATTCACAGAAGACATTTTTTCAGGGCAGCCTTCCACTGTTGGTGGACTAAGTCTTTCTGTGTGTTTTTTGATGTTAACATTTTGAATGTGTTCAGGCAAGAAAAAAAACCCTGAATTAAAACAGACAAAAATAGAGAAGGGTATGAGTGTGATGAAGCCTGCTTGCTTTGTCAGATGCCTTTGTTACGGTAGAAGTAAACACTGTAGCACTGCCAAGACATATATTAACTAAATAGCAATGATTGCTAGGGCAGTAACCACAAAGCAAACAATTCTGGAGGTTCTGGACCTGCCTCTCTTCCCAAATGCAGAAATGCAAGGAGATAATTCATTAGGTACTTTAAATTGGGGAAATTTGGTTATTAGAAAAGCTGAGGATCAACTTAGTGGAGTTACTCCACTGCAGGAGGGCAGGTGGGTCTGTCCTGTCTTCGGTAAATGATGGTTGAAGCAGCTCATTTGTTAACAAATTTGAGTGGCAGCGGGTTTTTCCCATTTTACCCTCTCATTGGAATGTGGTTGCTATCCAGCTGGCCAGAACACTGCATGTGGAGTCCAGGCCTTTGCTGTAGAGAAGGTGCTGTAGTTTGGGAGGAGCAAAGTTGCCCGTGGCAACTCATATCCGAGACAAAACTGTTTAAAGCCTTACCACACAGAAGTCCATGTTTAATGAGCCTCCTTAAACAAGCTCGTGGGGTGGTATTGCCTGTGCTTCTGCCCTTCCCTGTGGCAACACCCAGGAGGTGGGTGAAGGGGAGTTTGTGTCCACATCAGGGCTTCTGCCAGCCAAGGTGGCTTGAACCTCTCCTGGCAGCATATTGACAAGTGCGGTTCATTTTGTGCAGTGCACAGGCTTTGCTCCAGGAAAACTGCAGCAGTTTTGCCCTGTCATGCCTCTATTCCTGTCTGATTCCTACCTCCACACTCTCCTCCCAGCTAGACCAAGTGCAGCATGAGTTTGGTCCAGTAAACTGCTAAAGGCTTGCTGTGTTCCTTGTGTGCTGATGGTGAAGAGGAAAAATTTTCCTTCCAGTTTGGGGCAGGAATCTTTATTTGAGTAATAAAAAGCGTACATGTATTGTCTTAAATGCCTGAAACCACACTTTTGTATGTTGTTCACCACAGTGTATCTTCCTCTGAATTTCAGTGGGTCTTCTGTCGTTTTACCTTTTGCAAAGAAGCCAGAGTTCACAGGGCTGGCAAAGGCAAGCTGGAATCCTCATCCATGCCTGCTTGAAATTTTAGCTAACCTACATCACGTTTGTTCTAATGGTAACTGATTGAATTCTTTCAATGGCCATAAAAAGATATTTTTGCATCAGCCAGAATGTGTCTGATTTGTTCACTAAATAGCACGACCAGACCATTGACCAGAATATAAAGAAATGAAAAAAAAAATCAGTTAAAATATAGCAGAAGTGAGGTAGCTTCAAATTTTTTCTCTTGCTGTGTTTCCTGAAAACCACCCCCCACCCCCCATATGTATTTTAGAAATCTGTTTAGAAATGAGAATATTTTTCTTTCACGCACCAGTATGAGTTACTCAGATGAGACTGGGTAGTACCTTACAAGATTGTCACATGCTATATAATACTTAAGAGTGTGAATGTGCACCATTCCTGGGATTGGCAAGGCAAGCTTAGTAAAGCATGGGGTTCAAATCTCTTAGAAGTCCAGCATGGCTGGACTTTGTAGAGATTTGCTGTCTCATCAGAATGGACTTAGAGAGAAAAATGTGCCCAGCAGCATTTTCAAAGTCAGAAGAGCTTGATGTCAGGCTGAACTGAGAGCAGGATTCATGCAGGTGCGTTAGAGTCTGTGCAAGGAAGATGCCTCCCTTCCAAAAGGAGGGATTGATTGTATGATTGTGTTGAGCACACCCTTCTCATTGCCTGGCAGCTGGATTGTGAGCTGGTATTTACTGCACTGAAGTCACCCACCTGGGGAAAACAGCCAGTGTTACTCTCAGGTAGTGTGCCTGACACATGGGTGTCCTGCCAGAAGTCACTGTGGAGAGATGTGGCCACAGGGTAGGTGCAGAATCCTTATGGGGTCCTTTCTTCCCTTGTTTGATGAATTTGAGTGGAAACAAATGAACCGATTGTGCAGACAGTTAAATTGTCATCAGTAGTCTTCAGAGTACAGACAGCACAGATCTGAGCTCCTGTCACATATTGTGACGTGCAGAGACTGGGGTGGTACAAATCTGCAGGAGAAAGAGCAAGCTGAGAAAAAAAGACATAGAGTTACATGCTCCTGTTTGTCTAGGATCATCTGGAATATTCATCTTACATTAGGTGAAGAATTGCTTCTAAAAGAGCGTGTTTTTTTCCTTTTTTTTTTCCCCTGCTGGCTGTGGGTGGGACTTAAGAAGAGCTGTAAATGCAAACGTGATCTTACCCAAAATGCATTCTTAACTCCATCCTCAGTTGCAGCAGAACATGATGTAATGGAACTGAAAAAATCCACAATAAGTATTAATTATAATAATTTTTATTATAAGAAAGATTTATTTTAAGGTGAGAACAAGCAATCACTGGAACAACCTCCTCAGGGATGTTGTGGAGTCCCCATCACTGGAGGTTTGCAAGGTGCAGTGGGACAGGGCACTAAATAGTCTCATCGAGGCTCCCTCCCTGAAAGGTTAGACCAGATGATCTTTCAAGATCCTTCCAAACGGAGCCGTCCTTTGGTTTTATCATTAATACTTTTGTGTTTCTTTAGCACTGCTCATCCTAAGGTCTGAGCTCACTAAAACTCAGGTCTCAGAGGAGCCTGAAGGTAGTTGTGCTTTATCTGTCCCCATCTTGTAGACCTTTGTTGACCAAAGTCAGGATGGAATTCGGTGGAGGACAAAGGACTTAATTCAAAACCTGCTTAGTAAGAATAGGGCCTGCTATTGGGTAGAGGCTGCCCAGGTGACCTGTTTGAAGATCCTTGCAAGTAACTGCAGTCTCCATGGTTGGTGGTTTGAACTGGCCTCACTTCTTACCTGGCTGTCCTGAGGTCGGACTAGATCTTCTGTGTACACAAAACCCTGCTTACCTGTAGATCAGGACAACATTGGTAGAGAGCAGAAAAAGAATAAAGTGTCAGTCTAAAAAAAATGGCATTTCCCCTGTAAAACGAGCAAATATTTTTTTAGCAACTTGAATGTTTAATTCTAAGCTTTCTGTTTTGTCTTTTATGTTCACAGGCATATTTGGAAAACTATAATTCTGGGCCAGATGGTCTCCTTGTTTATCTGTGGGACTGCTGTTACAAGCCAGTACCTGGCAGAAAAATACCAAGTGAATACTCCAATGTTGCAAAGTTTCATCAACTATTTTTTTCTGCTTCTAATGTATACAACAACGCTGGCATTTAGGACTGGTATGTGAAATATGGGATGGGAGATTCTGGTTCATCTTTTTTTTTTCTTATTACATTTTCCTTTCAAAATTTGAAAATAAAGACGTCAATAGTCATCCTAGTTTTTAAAGTTCCTGCTTTATAACAACACATGGAAATTAACTTCACAGGTTAAATGTGCATTTAATTTGATAGAACGTCATATCTGTTTAGAGTTTTGTGCTCTTTGGTTTGAAGTCCTCTGTTGTATTAGGAAAAATAAGCTTTGTTGTAACACACTTTGTTACCAAGGGCTATTTAGTATTCCTCCTATTCTTATTAATTTACTCTTTAGACAACTCTAGTCTTGCTGTGTTTTTCTTCATGTGGAAGAATTTCTGTGCTTTTCACCATTAGCATCATCTCCTCCCAGGCTGTGTTTCCTGTTATTGTATCTTAAGCAGGGACAGGCAAAGTCAATCTCGGTGTTATTTATGCTTCTAAAAAGCTAAATTCCCATGCAACCTTTGGTTGGAAAGAAACACATATTGATTGCTGCTTTCTTCTAAACAGGCAGTGACAGTCTTTGGCAGATTTTGAAACAGAGGTGGTGGAAGTACATTTTTTTGGCACTGGCTGATGTTGAAGCCAATTATGTGATGGTAAAAGCCTACCAATATACAACCCTCACAAGTGTGCAGGTAAGGACTGATCTCTCTTTTTGAACTGTTGCTTTTATTGCAGTTTTGGACTGGTTTCTAAAATGAGATTCATAGGACAGACATGGAAGCTATTGAAGCCTGAAAAGAACTTTCCAGTATCTATTTTCTCTCTGCAGTACAGGGAAGAGCATCCTGTATCATGAATAACCTTTCCAGGAAGCAGAGAAGATTGGCTGGTATTATCCTGTGCCAGCTCTTGAGTTGAACCATAATAATTTTGATAAAAGCACTTCTAAGAGTTTGCTGACATCCACTCAGTTTTTTCTCCTGACACAAAGATTTATGAGCAGATAAGAGTCACTCAGTGCAGGTTCTTGCTGATGACAGAGGTGGATCTCTTGCCTAGCCCTAGAAGCTGTGGGAGGCGCTGTGAGATGTAACCCCACCTGTGAGGACACACTGAATGTCAGCTGGTGTTGCTGCCCATGCAGTGAGGGACCAGCCTTGTGGCTTTTGGATATGGCAGTTCAGGGCCCTCTGTGGAAGAGGTGGAAGGAAAGTCAGCACAAATAAAGTAATAGAAGACATCCTCTGCAACACCAGTGCTTGATGCTGCATTGCTGCACTAGGATAAACATAACAAAGATAACATCTTGTTATCAAACTTGATAAACTAGATAACATCTTGTGTTCTGATAAAGCTCTATAAACAGAAGGGATACAGCTGGGGTTTCTTTGTCACCCGACACAGACAAAAGCTGCTGGAAGAGTCAGTGCTTCCGTCCTGCCTCCAGCTGCAGTCTCCTGAGCTTGCAGGGCCAGTTTCCTTGAACAAACTGAGTCGGAACACTGAGCAAAGTGGAGTTAACCCTGCCTTTGGCTGTGTGGTTGGTGAGCTGTGTCAGGCCCAAGTTAACTCACTGTGTGACTTCACAGCTGCTGTGGGACAAGGGGGGGATGGTGCATGAGCAAGTAGGGAGTGTGTCCAGGTTGTGCCAGTTCATGCCTGCTGTTACCAGTGGTGGGGATCTGTGGCTGGGGTCATGGCCCCCCTTACCTGAATAAAAAAAAAAGTTACATGAAGACTTGGCTGTTAGTTGGAAAGGAGTGTTCAGGTGTCAGTGTTTTACAAAGTCACGGTAATAGGGGTTAATGTTTGAGAGAATTACCTGTAAAGTAATAAACTCCTGCAGTCTGGGCTCCCTTTAGAGAATTGCAGTAAATTTTCTTTGCACTGGTGAAGACCAGTTGTGTCTCTTGGGTGTTTTGTCACATTTCCACTTCATACGTAGGTGTTATGACTCATTAGGTCCTTAATCTCCTTACAAATAATGCCTAAGAAATCGAAGTTTTAAGAGTGACTTCTTTCAGTCTCAAGATCAAATTAAGCTGGTAAGTGAGACCCTGTTTGACCTTATATTTTACAGCTGAACAAGCCAGGACTTTGATCCAAGTTCTCAGA
Organism: Nicator chloris; assembly: GCA_013400495.1. Lineage (NCBI taxonomy): Eukaryota > Metazoa > Chordata > Aves > Passeriformes > Pycnonotidae > Nicator > Nicator chloris. The sequence continues at coordinate 56,303 of WAAE01010318.1, forward strand.
AGTAGTAAAGCTATTCCCATGATTTCTTTCATAAATATTAAGAATAGATATAATAGATTGTCTCGTCCAGTTGCCAGAATCTCAAGCATTTTCTGAGCCTTTTTCCCTTGTGGCAACCTTGTGACTGATGCTGCTTTGTGTCAGTTCAGTAACTGTAATTTTGTTGCAGTTGCCTGTTGTCCTGACGTTTCTTGCACATTTTCTGAAGTCACCAGTTTTTCACCATTGTCGTAAATGAGATACAGGAAAAAAACCCAACACAACAAAAGCCTGTGATTTGCTCTAGTACAAGACATTTTGTTTTTGGCAAGCAGTTTTGCAGCTACATCAGTACCTGTGGTTCAGAGCACCCAGCCTGATGGCCTGTCTGCAGTAATGGCTGAGTGGGTGCCCAGGGACCATAAAAACAACCCAGAGGTTTATGGCACCTTCCCAAATGCAGGGTAATCATTGTTAAAATGCTGTCTGGCTGGAGCTTCAGCTCAGCACTATGAAATGTGGCTTCAAGGATAAGGTTTTTTCAGCTCAGCAAGGAACTTCCATGTATTTTCTCACACACACACACACACAGACATACACACACAGAGGCAGAGGCAGAACTGCTTTCTCTTTAGATATCAAATACCAGCATTTTACAGGAGGGGTTTGGAGATTTTTAAGGTGATAAAAGTGGCATGGCAGCTGTCATTCTGAGTAAATACAGAAGAAGACTTTGGTCCACAACTGAACTATTTGGCTGTGGCTGAGGCAGTGCCAGGATACTCCTTGCTGCCAGTGTCCTTTTTTCCTCTGGCAGGACTTGACTGTGCTGTGGTTTGACCATCTATTATGGCATGAAGCTGACCCAGGAGAGGTTCAGGTTGGATATCAGGAAAAGGCTTTTCACCCAGAGGCTGTTTGGGCACTGGAACAGGCACCCCAGGGAAGTGGTCACAGCACCAAGCCTGACAGAGTTCAAGAAGTATTTGGACAACAGGCACATGGTATGACTCTTGGGGTGTGCTGTGCATGGCCAACAGTTGGATTTAAAGATCCTGATAGGTCCCTTCCAACTCATATATTCTGTGATAACAGTTCTGTGATTTATAGCAAAAACCCAAGCAATATAACTGTGGTTTGATGTTTGTAACATGTTATTGGGCACATTTAGAGTTCACTCTGTAGATAATTCAGATAGAAATGTTTTTCTGGCATGTATTGACACAGTGTCAGCTGATGGAAGAGTGCTAGCCTCAATAGGAGAAAATATAGGATGAGCCCCTGGGGCTCAGCTGGAGGCTGCCCTGAGGGAGTCTTGTGGGGAATAAGCAGAATAACAGTTGAGCTTTCTTGCTTACAAAGCTGTCTGAAGCTGGTAATTATAAGCAAACCAATGACTTCCAACTGTCTATGATAATTTATTAACCATGTATTAAAACATCTTTTAATAATTTACCCTACTTTTAAAACCTGCTATAAACAGTATGGCCAAAGTGTGGCTTGAGTCAAAACATTTGTAAATCAAGTCACTAGGTTGTGTGTTTTCCCCCCGCCCCTTGTTAAAAATATAGGCTAGAATTGAATAAGATGAGAGTTTGAACAGACTCTACTGGAAATAGTAGTCAGCAGCACAGTACTGCTGTAAATGTTGTAAAACCTCAGTAAATAAACTTTCTTCTTTTAACTGGTTCCACTGACACAATTCATCATGATTTTACGTCTGCTTTGCACCTCTTTGATCTTGATCTTGTACAGAATAGCTCTGTAATGTACTAGTTGAAGGGAGGGTAAGATCCAGTAGTTGGAAATCTGATTTCATCTGTCTGTAATTGAGGGTAATTGTCTCCCTGAACAGATTACCACAGTGTGTTCTTCATCATTTGGTGCCTGTCTGTCCTGGCTGCAGGTCCTCTAACCGTGATGCTGTGGTTCTGCAGTGTGTCCTTAGTCTGGATGCAGCAATTCCCCATCTGGCAGTGCTGAAAGAGCTTCTGGCTCATTATGTACTACTCCCTTACATCCTAATTAAGATGTTTGTTAAAGGGTTTCTACTCTTTCTGTTTGGGTTGAAAAACTGCTGGGAGATTGGAAGGCTACATGCTAACATCTCAGTTAATGGGAGGTGAAAGCTTACTTAGTAGAAGAGGTGTCTACCACCAGAGAGGTAAAAATTTTGCTTTCTAATGCTTGTGGTATTTCTTGTTGTTCGATACTAGTCAAAACAGTCAAATTTGAAGGGAATGTTAGAGGTTTTCTTCAGTCTAGACTAAAGGTAAGATAAAGGACAATAGCTGTAACAAGATAGGAAGTCACAGTGTGATATTTTCCATGGTGTAAAGTTGTATTGAAATACTTGGTATCACATATTGGGACTCAGGTAATTGTAATGTGTCAGTACAGCCTGAAGAAGTACTTTTACACTTGATAGACTTTACAAACTGGACATGCTGGAGGCAATCCAAGGAGCAAAGACAAATAGATGGAAAGATTAGAGGCACTGTTAGGATTTTTAATAGCTGCTCTTAGCACTATGCTTGTAAGACTTTACTATGTATAGTTATGAACAAATAAAACCAGACTTATCATCAAAATGTTAACAAGTTTGGTTGAAGCCCTTGGGCAGAATGGCAGAACACAGAAGCTGACTGCAGTGGTGCACTGAGGCATGCAGAGTCTGGAAATGAACATTAAGAACTAAGGGCTCTTGTCTTGATTGCAGGGATTTTGCCCCAGTCCTACTGATCTGGACATATTTTGTTGGGGCTTCAAGAGGCCAAGTTTTAAGGGCTGACATTTGAGAGTAGTTTGTGAGGAATTTTTGGGAAGTTGACTAGATGTTCTGCTGTGGGCTGTTCCCTTATGTAGTTCTGTGGCACTCTACTGAGACAGGTCAGAAAATACACCTTTTCTTTCCTTTGACAAATTCAGAAACAAAATCTGTTCTGTTGAATTAAATATTAAAGCAATTGTGATTAGCATATATGTAGCAATGTTTATTCTTCTGTATTAAGTACGCAGCTAACTCTTGATGCTTTCTGTAGTAAAGGAGGATAGGTAGAAGATCCTTGGAAGTGTCCAAGGCCAGGTTGGAGTGGTTGAGTGGAGGGTGTCACTGCCCATGGCAGGAGGGTTGCAACTCGATGAACATTAAGGTCTCTTCCAATCCAAGCAGTTCTGTGATTCTGTGGGTGGGTCTAGCAGTGAAGCAAAGATACACAGAAACATGGAGAGAAAAAATAAAGAAAGGAAAGATAAGTCAGAGCATCAACCCCAAAGCTGCAGGGTCAGGTCCTTGTCACAGTCACGTCAATGTAAAATCAGATTACTTGTACCCATCAATAGTTCCATATTTTTGCTTTGTGTACATGGAGCCCTGGGGACCAATGCTGTTTCAGAGCAACATCCTGGCATTCATTTGTGAAGCTGTAAAGATTGATTAGATTCATCCTTAGAAGAGTTTCTAAATCAGTGCTTTCCTACCAAGAGAAAGTGGAGCCCTGTGCCAACTCCTCCTTCACTTGCAAAATGCTTTTAATGGCGAAACGTAGGTCTCTCCCCTCTCTTAAACAAATCTACTGAGGCTGCATTGCAGGTTTCCTTAACATCTGGTGATTGGAAGTAAGATCCTGTGCATTTGCTTTCAGGATGTTGCAGTCCAGTGGGTTTGGGGTAGGTTTCTAACTCAAACAATTTTTCTGTACACACAGCTCCTGGACTGTTTTGGGATTCCCGTGCTGATGGCTTTGTCGTGGTTCATTCTCCGAGCAAGATACAGGCTGATACATTTTATTGCTGTTGCCATCTGTTTGCTGGGTGTGGGAACAATGGTGGGTGCAGACATTTTGGCAGGGAGGCAGGAAGGTGAAGGTAAGGAGTCCTTTATTGTGGGGGGGAAGAGCAGAGATATGATTCCTGCTGTGGACAGGAATTTGTAAAGCAGAAATAGTAGCAGATACAGTTCTGTTTTAAAAGAGAACATGTTGCTACTTTTATTTCTTGTCCAGGGAGAGGAGATGTTGATTTTATGGGGAGCTGTGGAATTTCTTTGCTTGTATGTTTGGATATTTCTTCCACTTTAAAAAAAACCCACTTGTGTTAAGTTTAAATTGTTCATTAGACAATGAACTGCTTTCATTAGACAATGTGATGGAAAGTCCCATTCCTGAAAGCTTGTTCACTTTGACTGTCACGTGAGATGGTTTAACAGAAGAAGCTGCCTCTCCTGCAAACCTTATCTTGTTTATACAGTATCACCTGCTGGCAGCCAGACTTCTCTGATCTGCGGTTTTCTCTGGGTGCAAGTACCACATAAAAAGTTGCTCACAGCAGCTGACTTCTCAGAGTTCTCTTTGGCAGACCCAACAGAAACGGTCCATGTGTCCCCAGGGTCACAGCCTGGAAAGCAGGGGCTTACTATGGGAGTGCAAGAGGAGGTGGGGCAGGATGCCAGGATTCCTGGGACCTCTGCAAGGGAGGCTGGGCTCTAGGGCCAGGAACCAGCTGGGTACAGATAAGGGCAGGTCTTGTCTTCTGTATGACAGATGCCTAAATCAACCCATATCATAGCAATCTTATTTTGAATAAGAATTTTGAATTTTCAGAGCCAGAGGGTATGAGAGAAGGTAAATTTCAGGGCATTGCCTTCAGCAGGCAGCATAGAGACAAGACTGTGTGGTGTTATTTTGGGGCCTCACTGTAGGTAAGACATAAGACAAACTGAAGTTTAGCTTTATTGCTATGTGGTACAAGTATCTTGGAGGGAGAAGAATATTTCCCTGAGACATTAGGCAGTTGTGCTTTATTTGCTAGGGATCCTTACTGCTGCTTACCCTCATATTTTAGACATAATTCCTTAGTGATTGCTTAGGGCAGGAAATTTTAAACCAATCGAAGGATTTAAACAACAGTGACCCTCTTGCTATTTAGCTGATGCACAGAGACATTTAATGATGAGTGATTGTAGCACAGGGAGTCCCATCTGCAGTATAAATACATTGCAGCAGTAATTTGTAGTAATTTGTAGTAGTACTACACGGTACCACCCATCTGCAGTGCCCACTCAGGACATGTCATAAACCTGAGCCCAGGTCCCTCCAAAATCAGTAGACTGATTTTAGCAAGCCTTGAATCAGGCCTTACTGCAAAAGTGGGGACAATACTCTCAAAATGCAGAGAGCATCTGTAACTGGGAATTTGCTCAATTCCCTCCAGTGCCTGAGGTCAGCAGAAGTAGGGTTGGAGCAGATGATGCAGCAGTGTCTTGGCTGGGGTGACATGTAAGTGCTGGGTTTAGCTCACTCCACGCTGTGCAGGGTGGGGTGAGCAGGCAGCAGAGTTGGTGCTCAGACACTCCTCTGCACACACAGGAAGGGTTTCCTTCCCCTTTCCCCTGGAGCGAGCTAGGAAGACAGAGATGTTCAAGATAAATTTGCTTGCTTTTTTAAGGAAAGTTAAAAAGTGTTTGCGGCATTACCCTTATTGTGGATTAATATTTCTGTGCAGGTAGTGACGTGGTGATTGGAGATGTCTTAGTGCTTCTTGGTGCTTCTTTGTATGCCATTTCTAATGTGGGTGAGGAATACATTGTGAAAAATCTGAGCAGAGTGGAGTTTCTAGGAATGGTGGGCTTGTTTGGGACTATTATCAGCGGTCTACAGCTGTAAGGATCTAATATTTATTTTCAAACTAATTAAGAATATACTACAAATGATTGCTTGTGTACCCTGAAATGATGTTATTAAATTCTTTGTTGCATCTGTATTTGGCCTTTATGGGAGTGCTTCCACTTGAATTGATTTTTGTTGCTGATCAGCATCTGTTTTATATCCTTTTTATGTGCACTACTCTTATTACAGCAGTTCTAAAGCTGAACTCCTGCAGTTGAACACAGAGGATATTTGGCTGTATTTTTGATTTCGTTGATGTTTGTGAGGACACTCAGTATGCTGAGGAATGTTTCTAGGAATGTATTTCTTAATGGATTTTCTCTGTGGAAAAGATTAGGAGATAATTGTTAGCAGGAGATCTTCCATGGTACACCCAAGTTTAAAATGAAGCCATGTATACTCTTACAAATAACCACATTTGAGTAACAGACCAGATGCACTTAAGTCTGTCTCATGAATTATGTAGTCCTCATTTCTCATCATTATAGTAAATAATTTCCTCAAATGGTGTATCAAATAAAACTGAATCGCTGAAAACACCTGTGAAGAAGGCATAAGAATTAACAGTGCTCTTGACTTTCAGGCACTTTAATTTTTATGTCTTTTTTCATGCTTGTTAGATGTTTGAGCTAGTGTCATTCAGTAAAATTTGAAACAAAAAAAGAATGGCTTATAAATCAGAATGTTTCTTGTATATGTGGTAATTAAATTCTCTATTTGGGTATGAATTTTTTTCCCTTTTTTACTATATTATATCTTTTCTCTAACTCTAGAGCCATTGTGGAACATAGGGAGATAATGAGAATTCAATGGAACTGGAAAGTTGGTATGTGTATGACAAAATAATGTGCATGTTACAGAACACTGGAAAATTATAATCATTTAGACTGTAAATGATGGGGCTTTTCTGTCTCTGAATAACAAGCAGCATTAATATTATATTTCACAAGTTTATTTTCTTCAAACTTTAAAGCTCAGCAAAGAGAGAGGGTCTGCAGGATTGAACATTAAAACAGGTTTTGCATTTTACATATAACTTGAAATAATGAAAAATGAAACCTCTTTAATTACTGACGTGTTTGTTGTTGAAACATCACAAGAACATTTTTCTGTTGTCCTTCCTAAATGAAGTACAGGAAAAATTGACACATTTTGACCTGAACAGAACTAAACGTTATCAGGAAGTGTGGCTCTAAATTTCTTCAGTCAGCTCTTATGTTATGTAAGAATGAACAAGAACTTTCTTGTAGAGATACAGTAATTCTTGCAGTACAAGGTAATCTTCCATGCTTCTCTTAAATGTACCTTCCCATATCTTTTAGGAGAGAAAAATGCATAGTTTTGCAGGATCTGAAGAGTATCAGTGCTCTATAAAATCACAGTTCTGTGCCTGAGGAGTAACTTGTCACCTTGTTTTGCAGCACTGCTGTTCACAGCCTTTGCCCTGTGCATGTTTGCGCTGTACAGCTTCATGCCGGTTGTGATGAAAGTTACCAGCGCGACCTCTGTCAACCTGGGGATTCTCACTTCAGATCTCTACAGTCTCTTCTTTGGGCTTTTCCTGTTCCACTACAAGGTGAGTACATTCATTCCTTCACTTCCACATTCTTTCAGTTACGTTTCTACTCCAAAATTATAAATAAAGCGTAATGTTCTTAAAAGCCCCGGAGCAGTCGTTGGCACCTGCACATTTCTGTAGCTTCTGTCACTCACTGTTGGCACGTGTCAGTCAGGAGGAGTCGTGTTAGTTAATGACAGAGCCTCGTACCATCAGCCAGAGAGCCATTTTCAAACCATTTCACACTTGAAGGAATAAGTTAATGGTAAGAGATAGTAAATAATTTCTTGAGGTGTTCCAATAGTAGAGTTCTCACTGAAAGCCCTTTGTGGAACTGTATGTTAGATCTGGTTCATTTCTCCAAGTGTCCCAGGAGAAGGTTTGAATCTCTCTGTACTGAAAGGCATTTGGTGTCCGAAAGAGGACCAGTTTGATTTTCAGGAAATAATATTTTCTTTCAGAAGTTTAATCTGTTCATTACCAACATTTTGTGATGAGAACCAAGCTCTCTAAGGGCTGCTGCTTAGGAGAGACTAAAGGATCTGAAAAAATACAGATAAATGTATTATTCTGTACACTCTCCAAAAGGCAGTTACTTTTATTGTGCTCTAAAATATTTCTGGCAATGTCTACTCAAGCTAAATGACAGTGCTAAGAAGATTTCATTCCACCCTCCGCTTTTCATCCAGAATCACTTGTGAGAACCCAGCTCATTAAAGTAATTGAAGTAATTGAGTCAGCCACTCGGCAACTGGAAGGGCTGAGTGAGAAGCTTGTGAACTTTGCTTAGGAACTTAATTTGTATTATTCCATGTGGTTGCTTTCTCTTCAGCCAGAAGCTTTTAGGTCAGATTTGTTTTCTGAAAATGAAGGCAGTGCAGAGTCTGGTAATGGTAGGATCTGACAGCAGCTAGATTTTGCTTTTCAAGAGTCTCTTAGCTCAGCTTTCCTCCCTGTTTAGGGTTCCAAACTTTGCTCCAAACTACAAAGAATCCATTAAAAATGAATGCAGGAAGCAAACGATGCCTATGGTCTAACAATGAAATCCTTTCTGAGTCACTTCCAAATGTGGATTTTTGCACCCAGATAGCTTAACTCAAGAAGTGATTATAAATTTATATTCATAATAGTGAAGAGGAAGAAGAGATTTGGAAGGGATATATTAAATTTTTATTTTTCAGGTTTTTAGCTTATTTTGGGAAGAGGTTTTTCTGGGAGCAGGCGATCTCGTAATTGCTAACAGCAAGCTATACTGGTACCAAAAGGAAAAATGAACAGGTGAAGACTTTGGGATTGTGTTGAGAGAACTTCAGATACTCATTGAAATAGGAACTTGCATGTGGGGTTAGAATCAAGTAGCAAAAAGGGAAGCAATAATAATGCCACGTCTTCAGTAATCAGAGGAACTAAGTTCTTATCTCATCTGTTATCTGAGAGAACCATGAACTGAGAGCTCCTAATTTTTACATGGCTCTTAGCAGTAGAAAATCTTATTGCCAAGTTCACCATATAGTTTCTTTACCTCTGGGGCAAAGAAAGTAGGATGTTTGCTGGATTAAAAAGCACTCTGGACACAGGAAGCTACCAGCAAAAATAGAGGGAATTGCTCTATATTGCCCATTATTGTGTGCTATTTCACAGCAAGCTGCTGGAGGCCTGGCTGGGTTGTAGAGTGGAGAGAGCCATGGAGAGCTCTGAATTGCTATGGTCTGAGCCTGCTCTGAAACAAAAAAAACAGAAGGACCATAATCAGTGGCTACAGCAGAGACCAGAGCCAGGAATTGATAAAGTTTTGACTTGTGCACAGTGTTTTGCTAATGCACTTAACTTTTCAGCCCCAGCCATATCTGTTTTAAGTGAAATGTGAATTTTTCATGCCTGTTTTGAACTCTTTTTTATTTTTATCCTTTTACTCCATAATGAATCCTTGCTGTGCTTCCTAATGAACTCATTATACAGATACCTGTAATCCCTCGAGATATTGAGAAAGATCTTCACATGCATTAGGTGCATAAACCACTGTAGAAGGGAGTATACTGCAGAAAGAGACACTAGATGGAGGTACAGTCCTCCAGTTATATTTAAAGTACTCTCTAGGCTCAGCAGTGGGAATGAGGATATCAGCTGCACAAAATATGATTGAAATCAGTGTCTGAAGCAATAAAGTTGTTGCAATATTTGAAATTAAAAAAAAAAAAAGAAAGAGAAAGCCCAGGAAAAAACACTGAGTTCTCCTCGAAAGGTAAAAAAAGAAAGAGCGTAGGCCTGATGGAACAGCATGGGTAGTGTTCACCTGTGTCAATAAATGCAGAAATACAGGCAGGCTTTGAGTCACAGCTACACTGCAACAGCTTTGGCACGCTGCCTTGGTGACTGTATCCACTCCTGGAGGAATTGACTCCTGAGGATGAGAGACGCCTCCAGCCTTGTGCGCACTGCGCTGCAAGAGGGCTCTGCAGTTCCTGTGAGTGCCCAGCCACAGGGCCTTGCACACAGGCTCGTGCTCACTCGGGGCCCAGACTCTGCCCTTTTGCTGGGAACAGGTCAGTGAGATCATGGCCATGGGTGATCCTGCTGCCTCTGTTGGGATAGTTCAGAGCGTGATGCTTCCCCCTGTGTGGAGCGAACGCTTGAGTCCAAGCTCCTGCAGGCAAACAGCCAACAAGGTGAGGAGAGAGGGCACTTAACACAAGGCCACTGTGTTTCAGTCTGCTTTTCCTTTTGTGTGCTGCCATCCAAGAGTTTCCAAGCCAAGGGACTGCCAGCTAGGAATTGCAATGCCTTAATTGTAGATGCCTCAGTCTTTTTTGGAGGAGAGTCCATGTCTAGGTCCTACTGTTCGTTTCATCTGGATAAACTAAAACATATTTTTCAAGCCTGTTGGAGGAAGGAATCTAAGGAAGTTAGAGCATATTGACAGAGGTATGTGGGATATGCTGTGTCCTTCCTTCTAGGGTTTATTCAGTGTGGTTTGACAAAGGGAATATGGAGGATTTTAATAAACCTGCTGAAAAGTGTTCCTGGCTGTGGATAACTTCCACACTTGGTATTATTGAATCTGGTGTTATGATGTAAGTATTTGTCTTTCTGTCAAGGTGGATGAATCTTGGCAATTACTGCAATTTTAACAGGCAAGTGAACAATGGAGTCCCTGATGTACCTCTGCAATTTGTACTCTTTAGCTCTCACCACTCTTCACAGCTTGCAAATGCCAATCTTGTAAAAGGAGCTCCAGCCTCTGTCCCCAAGAGGACCTGTTGGGTGTGGAGAGCAAACTGGTTTTGATCCAGCAATAACACTCAACTAGCCCTGCAGATGGGTAAGAGATCTGTGCAGAGAACCAGCTGCTCTGGTGACCTGCAATAGCACAGAGATTCATCTCTTGCCAGAACCTGAAACACCTGCATGTGCTGGATCAATATTCTCTTAGGGGCAGAGTGTTTCAGTGTTAATGTGTGTAAACAACTTCCATTCAGTATGACTGTTGACACCCATTTGTTCTCTCTGTTAAGATTCCTGTATGTAGACCTGAGGAAAGTCCCTGTCCAACAGTCTTGGGAATGAGATGCAGAGAAAATCAGCCAGTGGCCCAAGTCTTTGAGTAAATAGAGCTGTTGAATTTTGGTTTTCAGACCTGAATCCAGCTCATGGTGATAATCCTCATTTAAATAATTTTTACAAGGAAGGGTAGCTTTTACATTCTTGAAACAAGGCAGTTTTGGCATGTTCTTACATCAGGCACAACTTAACGCATCTCTTTCTCTCCTCTGCCAGTTTTCAGGTCTTTACATCCTGTCCTTTGCTATCATCATGGTGGGCTTCATCTTGTACTGCTCCACTCCTACTCGGACGGCAGAAGCCACGGCGCTGCCGCAGCCCAGCAGCGCCGGCCTGGACAACGCTGCGCTAAAGCTGGAGGAGAGCGACAGTGAAAGCCCAGCCTTAACTGTGCAGTTCACAAGAGGAGAGACCGTGGTGGTCAGCACTGATTAAGGAAATGGCAGCACTTCAAAACTGAGCTTTTTTTTAATTGCCAGATTTCCCTCAAATATTAATCCAGAGAACTGTCCTACTGCCAAGGCACATGTCATACTGTGCTGGGTTTTATGCACTTGATAGACTTTTAAGGCCAGATCCTCAATCAGTGAAACTGTATTGATTTGCCCTTGCAGAAAATCTGGCCTTTGGACGAAGACAGATTAGTATTTATGTGGAGTCTCTGGAAAGTGAGAGACTGTTGTTTTTAAGTGCTTAATTAACTTAACAACAAATGCTTGGGGAAAAATACTAAGCCAAAGCAAGCTCCCAGGTCACGTAATGGGGAGCAAATATGTTTTATCATGCATTAAGGACCTAAATCTTCACGATGCTGTCTGCAGGCTTCATGGTTTCCACCCCTCGGTGCAGGGTGCCCTCAGATAACATCTTGCAAAAGCTGTTCAGCTTCTCACAGGACCTGGTTCTGCAAGCCATACTACATTCATACGCCTTCTACGTGCTGGTGGACTTCATTCCTCTACAGAAGGATTTGCTGCCTACATTCCAGCCATGTGTTCATCTCTTCATGTTGCTGCACTCCCTGTCGCCGCTGGGGCTGCTACGTGTATTTTACTTTTAATTTTGCTAGTATGGGAAGTTTGAATATGTGTTTTTATAATTCCTCCTGTTTCTCCCTGTGGCCTTTTGTTTGGTGCATTCCTGTTAGCTGGAGGCAAAGGCAGGCTCTTCCTCTCTTCAGTAGAACTGAAAGTGGGGTTTTTTGTTCTGGATGAGAAAGCAAAAAGGTTTGAATGGAAGTTCACTTCTCAGTGAATTTCTCCCTGAAATGGGACACATTTCTGCTGAAAGAGTTGTAATAAAATTGGCATTTCTTCAAAAAATTGAATCATCTAAGCCAACTCTCATGGCAACAATAATGACATAATATCCAAAAGGTTAGGTGCTTTCAGTAGATACACTGGCAATTTTCTTACCCTTCTTTATATTTACAATAAATGTTTAAAAAATACAAGGCTGCAGTTTTAAGATTGGAAAACTATACTGGGGTTTTATTTTATTTTATATTTTGTACAAGCCTTCGTAGCTCAGGTGTATGAAGTAAAAAAAGAATAAAGTATTCAGCAGCTGGAGAGTTGGTCTTGGTTTGCTTATTTTTTAAGCTAGGATTTCTTTACTGCTCAAAATTGTTTTCATTAATTTTGCCAACTAAATAATCCTTTTACTGGCTAAGCTTTGCTCTAGAAGGAAATACAACATTTTCTGAAGATACTGGTGATGAAATGACCCAGGCTGGGTTTGTGCTTCTGGTGTAGTTTATTCAAGCAAAAATTTCCAGGAAATGTCTTACCTGGTTGTTATTTAGCAATAGGAAAACAAAGGTTAAACAGATCCTACAGCAACAATCACTGCTCTTTCACTGTGTACTTCATGCACGGAAGGGTGAACAGGTGCTGATGTTTTGTGGAAGCCATTTGGGTCCTCTCCCGTGTAGAATGCTCCTTTTGAGGGGGGATGGTGTTATTTTGTTTTCTAAAATTATGTGGTATATGGTCAGTGTAACATAACGTAGGTTTTATCTGCAAGTACATGGAACTGTACTTGTATTGACTGATGTGGCCGGTCTTCAATACACAGGCCCGTCTTGTGGCGTGGTGTGAGTGCTCAGGCAGTAGCTCATCTTCTCAATATACAGACCACTGAAACCAAAGTTGTGNTGGCCGGTCTTCAATACACAGGCCCGTCTTGTGGCGTGGTGTGAGTGCTCAGGCAGTAGCTCATCTTCTCAATATACAGACCACTGAAACCAAAGTTGTGTAAAAACATGGGTGAGATTCTAGGCACAGCTTGGATTTTTTCTTCCACGGCTTTTAAAATCTGACTGTATTAGGAGGTTGGAATCTGATTCGAGCGAATTGGGCCAGACAGGACTTCTGCTGAGCTGTGAGGGGAGCAGTGTGGGGCAGCTCAGATTCCCCAGCACAGACACCTTAGTGATTTGACACTTATATTTGTGTTGAAAACTTTAAAACTCTGTTCCACAGATACAGGCTGTGATTTAATTTCTTATGCTGTGATTTTACGCCATGCAAAAGATTTCCTGCCATATTGTGGGGTAGCTCAGGTTGATGTGTGCTCATGCCACCAAGAAGGTCTTTCAAGCTCTCGGTGAGGACCAGGTTGATATTTTTTTGTCAATCCTTCTGTCAATGATTCTGTGCTCTTGCCATCCTCATGATGGCTCCCATTTATCTCCTTGTGATCCTGCTGGATGCAAGGGCCTCCTCCAGCAGTCTGGGATGGTGGCCAGCCACATGCTGATGGTCATGCACGCCTTGTGTCCTGCCTTTCATCACCTTAAATTTCTACTGCATCCGCATGGAATGGCTGTCTGGGTGGAGTGGAGGCAAAGCTGACTTGCAGAAGAGCTCTGCATCTCAAACCAGTACCATGGTGTGGTCCAAGCTCTGGGCACGTGAGGTACTTGAAGCCTGACCTTGAAGAGTCTTCAGCATGGGGTGCTGATCCCTTGAACCTGCTTTGTGTGGGAGGGGGCAGATGTATCAGTCAGCCTTGCTATCTGTCCCATGAATCAGAAGGAAGTGGGTGCAGTCTGCTGAAGAAAGATGCATTGCTTCAGAGCACAAGTGACACACATATTGTTCGTGGGGAAACCAATACTCAGTTAACAAATCACATATGCCAGATCCTCTGGTACCTCTGAGACAAGGTGCCTGGGTGAGTCTTTAACATAAATCTTTCTGGAATATTGGGATAAGCTGGTGAAAAAAAAAATCCATCTGTCACTTGCATTTAACACAAGAATCCAAATAAAAAGTGTGACTTCCAGCCTTCCTCCAAGGTTTGGTTACAAAACAGCAAACGTTATCTGGCATCAAAATGTCACGGTGTGTTGGGAAGTAAGAAATTAGTGTGTCACTAATTGAGTCCCAACATCTCTAGAGCTTGAGGGAGAGGATGGGCCTGTGGACACCAGCTATTTTAAGATTTTTGACCTTTTCTAGGTCGCACATAGTTCTGGAAGATGTGATGTCTGGAACAAGCACTTCAGTTCTTGTCAGCACCATTCATCCACACTATTTATTGTGGGATATTTCATTATGTTATAACTATGCTTGTCTTGGAGCTATCTATTTCAATCGATTTAGGAGGTTTGACAGAGAGAAGCTGCACATGCTCTGTGATCAATCATGAAAAATTTTGAGCAAGCAGAGAGAGATTCCTAAAAATGCAGAGTGAAGGATCCTGCGACTGGTTTGGTCTTTCACCAAAGTTCAGCCTCCTGGCAATTTCAGTTTTATTCCTGATGAGAATCCAGTGAGCTGTGATGTTGCAGGTTTAATGTTTAACTTGAGGCTACACCTAAACATAGATTCACCAGACAAACAGCATCCAAAGGATTGGAACCTCACCCTCTTGAGCTCTCTCTTTGCAGTCCTTGGAAGGAGCAATTCAGCTCTCCCTTGGAGATGCCAGTATTTATTTATTGAGTTTTCTTGGTTTGGGTGGAGTCGAGCCAAACCTAGAGATCCCAACCAAGTGCAATGTCCCATTCTTATGGATATTGGTGTCTTGTTGTAAGGGGCTGTACAAACTGAAACTTCTACAATTTATGTGAGAGCTGAAAGAGGCACAGAGAGATTTTCTTAGTAGCTATGGGAAGCCCATGGCTGGTTCAACAAGATTTTGTGTGCAGTGATATCTAAAATGTGCATCCTTCACTCCTCTCCTGATACAATTTAATTTTTCTCTTGTATAAGAGCATTCAAGACTGAAAGTTATAGAATTTACAGAAAAGAGCTGGAAGGAAAAATCTCATTTCTTGTACAACACAGGTCAACATATTGCATCTGACTGCTCACAAGTAAAAACACAGCACTGTACCAGCTACCAGGAAGAAAATTAACTCTATCCTAGCCAAAACCAGAAAAAGGTATAGGTTTTAGTAATGTTGCAACATTTCTTTAAAATCTTGATATTAAATTCTCAATATTGAATTCATCCCTTCTGAAAGTAGAAAACAAAAATTGATTTTGTTTTCATAAAAAAGCTCTTGGATATATAAGGGGTGAAGAAAGTTACAGTTCTCAGAGCTCTCTGAGAGTAAAAAGCCTCCAAAAGCTGGTTTCCATGCCCTTCAAGACTGATGTATTTTTGTTAAGGTGCCAGATGGGAACAGTTGTGATATTTTCATCTTAAATGTACGGCCTGGGGTCAGTATCACTGAACTCAGGCCCATGACACCACCCTATTCAAAATAAACTTTATTTCACTAGCTCACCTCCAGCCTGTCTCCCTGTGTCAGTACCAGAACGTGTGCAGCAAGGCAGGAAGATCACTGGCACTACAGGTGAAATGTGTGTTTCATCCCCATAAATCATAGTATCACAGTCTTCAGAGTGTCATTACCATATCTGGAACGGCAGAGAAGAACGACATGTAAAATTCCAATTGGAGGGGATCAAAAGGCAAAACTTTATTAG